>JARHVA010005842.1:777500-792500 GCA_037957365.1 Torreya grandis
TTGGGAATGAAAACCAACAACCATATCAAATTATTTCTCAAAATGTAGGTTCAACATCTCATGCCCCAAAGGTGGGATTTCAACCTATTAGTTTGATTGATTTCTATAGTATCATCCATCTAAATTCAAGGGAGGGAGGGGAATTGACTATTTTAAGGAACAATAAGAAAATTATTGTTAAGAAGGACCAAGAACTAGTTAATATGATCCTCCACTCCCGTAGAAAATATGAACGAGGAGGGTAATAGCCTTTATTCTAGTTTACTATTTATTTTTTGTTATTTGGCTACTTTTATACAACTTGTCTATGACATACTCTATTTTCTATTGCAAGATGTGTATACTTTGGGATTTTATTCATATAGTTTTCTCTCCATTATAGAAGGGTTGGGAACTTTTCAAAACCCTAATTTTATAGTATGTATATGTATATGTATATGTATATGTACATATATATAGATATACATACATGTATGTATGTATGTACACACACACACACAAACACACACACACACACACACACACACACACACACACACACACACACACACACACACACACACACACACACACACACACACACACACACACACACACACACACACACACACACACACACACACACACACACAAGTGTGTATGTATGTATGTTTGTATGTATGTATGTATGTAGCTATGCATGCATGCATATATGTATGTATGTATTTATGTATGTATGTGATACACACACCCATAATTTATTTAATGAAATAAAGTATAAAGTGTATAATTAATTTTATGTTGTTAATTAAATTACAAATATCTATATATCCTTTCATGATGAAGGGTTAAATTAATACATGCCTTTCACATTAAGATTAGGACTATCCCTTCAAATTTTATTGTTACCTCCAAAATATATAATATTAAACTACATTGCGTTGATCATCAAACTATATAAAGATATTAAGAGAGATCATTTTTCAAGTGTACATTATATTTATATAAAAAAACTAATATAATATACAAAGTCAGACCCTTTAATTTCCTTTCAAGGAAAGAAACCAAGGAACTTATGGAACTAAAACATTATTTCACTTTAAAAGGAGTTATATTCCAATTTTAGCACATTTTGGCCTAGTCTATTAGAGTTCTACAAATGGATTCAGGACCATTGGAAATCTAAAACCAAAAGTAATGTATAAATTTTTCCCTATGCTAAAAAGTTATTTATTGTGGTTTCTAAATATAAAGAGCATAGGAATGTGACTTTCAAAAATTGGTTCTAGGGTTGGAATGAACATCTATTACTTGTCAAGCCATGGTTTCCATCATTTAATCTTATGATGGAAGAATTTAATATTAGAAATATTTGGGTCAGATTACCTCATTTACCATTTCATTTTTGCTCTGAATGTATCTTCAAAGTTATGTGTTATCCCTTAGGTGAATATCTATTATTTAATTCCTCAAAAAATAATCTAGGTCATTCAATCTTCGCCTGAACCTTGGTCAATCTAGATATTTCAGCATTTCTTCCATCCCATGTTGATTTGAAAATCATGGATCATAAATGGACACAGCCCCTCAACTATGAGGATCTTTCCTTCAGATGGTACAGGTGTTTCAAAATTGGGCACTTTTTCATGAATTGCCATTTTATTAGGCAAACATAAGAGAATTTTTGGTGGAAGGATGCTCTGGAGTAAAATCTAATAGTTAAAGTATTGATTGATGATGTGAGGAATTATACTAAGACTAAGATACTCAAACATTTATAGAGATCCAAATACCTAGAGACTCAAATTAGAATAATTTTACATTGGTGAAATTAATTGAATAAAATAACTTGGGAATGAAAACTAACAACCATATCAAATTATTTCTTAAAATGTAGGTTCAACATCTCATGCCCCAAAGGTGGGATTTCAACCTATTAGTTCGATTGATTTCTATAGTCTCATCCATCTAAATTCAACGGAGGGAGCAGAATAGACTATTTTAATGAAATATAAGAAAATTATTGTTAAGAAGGACCAAGAACTAGTTAATATGATCCTCCACTCTCGTAGAAAATATGAACGAGGAGGGTAATAGCCTTTATTCTAGTTTACTATTTATTTTTTCTTATTTGGATACTTTTCTACAACTTGTCTATGACATACTCTATTTTCTATTGCAAGATGTGTATACTCTGGGATTTTATTCATATAGTTTTCTCTCCATTATAGAAGGGTGGGGACCTTTTCAAAACCCTAATTTTATAGTATGTATATGTATATGTATATGTAAATGTATATGTACATATATATAGATATACATACATGTATGTATGTATGTACACACACACACACACACACACACACACACACACACACGTGCACTTTAATAAGTGCAAATTACATTCATATTGTAAATATAGTATAATATAGATGTCTTAGGAAAGATATGCATATGTGTATTATATTACACATTATTTATTATTAGTTAATTTTATACAACATTTTAGTATGAATTGCTTTTAATTATAAGTTGTTTAAATTATCCGTTATTACTTTATTGTGTAATAGGGTCCCCATCAATATATTTGGTACATAATGAATATACTAGGTAAATATCAAGGAATTTTTACTTCTTAGGGGAATGGCGTCCCCATAAATATATTTAGATTGATTCCATAGCTTACATGCTTTGATATGTCCCCTTGAGGATTGCATAGTAAGAATTTGTTTTTCACATATGATACATTTCCAATTCTTCACACACCCACTACCATGTATATATGGAGCAACCTCTTATTCAAATATTTTTCTACATTTGGAATATTTAACATATTTGGCTGATCTTGAGGACATGTTCTCTAATGAGGAACTATTCACTTCTCTGAATCAAAGTTTTTCCCACACAATAAAATCTCAAAGCAAAATCTAAAAAAATAATACTTCATAATTTGTGTGCATTTCGTATTTAAAATTTAATAGCCTTATTAATGTTTAATTAATAAATAATTAAATACATACTATAAAAATTCAAAATATGTGAAAAATTAAAGTTAAATATTACTGTCATGATAAATGTTTTGACAAACTGATTAATTTTTAGTCCTTACCCTTAACAGGTATTATAAGAATCAATAAAACAAACTATTTTATTACTTTAAGGAAATACATTATTTCAAAAGATATAATATCTTTCCAATTCTAAAATTTAAAAAATAAGTATTAAAGAATATTCTTCTATATATTTTCATAGAATATACCATTTCTATCAATGTAATAACTAAAATCCTATTTTAAAATACAAAATATAAGAACATTTATTCTCTCATTAAAATAACAATAATTAATTACCTTTTAATTATTATAAATACATTTAATAAAATGAAGATTATATAAGACAATATAACAACTAAATGCATTCTTAAGTGCACAAAACTAGTTACCACCACATTCTAAATAAGTATCAACTAGATTATTATAAAACAAGATCAATAGAAGTTTACAAATGGGTAAAATCACCATGTTTCATAATTTATGGTAATACAGACATTTATTTTATATTATCCTTTATTTTAAGATCAATAGTTATTAATTCCTTCCTAGATAGGACTGATGCAATCAGTTTTCAATTACATGGTTTTTATTCAATCAATCAAATAGCTCAAAATATATATTATGATAATAATTGTAAAGTTTTAATCATAAATAACTCTTACGCGATTGGATCTACTAGGGTTTGGTAGGGGGAGACTAAATATTAATTGGTGATAATATTGATTAACACCTAAATCACATATATGACTACATCTATGAGTAGGGGATGACTAAACCAACTTAAGCCATGTCTATAGGGTTTTGTGGACCCAACAATGAATAAGATAATAGGCATATGGATTAAAGAGATGGGAAAACCCATGCTCTTGGAGGCTTAGATGCAAACCAAACTAGAGATCAAATAAGATTAGGGTATTTATTAGGGAGAAGGTCTTTTGCAAAATCTATTAGAGGACAAAACCTAAGCTCTTTTGTGTTACCTGTGAAGTATACAACTACTATTTTGTTCATCGAGCAAGAGCTTGTAATAAATTTTTGATATAGAATAATGAGTATCCTCTAAGGGTTTGATTTTTAAATTTTAAGGGTTATTACCAACTCTATCTACACTTCATGAATGGATCTCAAACCAATGGAAACATCTTTCTGAAGGTAAAATGTATATGTTCCCCTACTCTAGAATTTTTTTTATTTTGATTTTTTATTCCATATAAGATAGAGAGGTTGTATTCAAAAACTCTATTTGGGAGTGGGATAATCATAATCTTCTGGTAAAACCCTAACACCCAAATTTCAATACCTAAACCAAAATTTTCAACCTCAAAATGGTATGGATTAGGATTCCAAACTTTTTTTATAAGTTTTTGGATGATTTTGTGTTTACTACCATTGGGAATACCATCATGAAAATTTTGACCCCTGATAAATTGACTGATGTTAGGGGCATTCCACTTATGCCCGTATATTAGTTTATGTTGATATTTTGAAGTATATTATGTCTCAATTAGAATTGAGGGCTAAGGGGAAGACCTGGATTCAATGCCTATATTTGGAATGAATCCCTTTTATGTGCCAAAGATGTTTAAAAATAGGGTATCTATTCCATGACTTCCCAAGATTTATGTTCAATAAAAAAAATTCATGGTAAAAGGAAGTAAAAATTGAACATATTACAGTTTTAACTACAAATGGTAGTGGATGTGAAAGTGAGGGACTAGATTTAATATCTGAGACCCCTTTGTAAACAATGTCATAGACTCAAAAAAATGAGTTTCTAGTTCAAAAAATGATTAAGGACATGGGTGTGACTGTGTTACAAGATAAAAAGAATGGTAATGTTGATTATAGTCTAGATTCATTAGTCCAAACTCATTTAGAAGGAAAAGGTATGTTTGACCCTTTACAAACAAAAAATCAAGCAGAATCTATGGAAATCTCCATCCCTATATTGCCAAATCTTGAGGAGGAAGAAGAATGTAAAACTATAAGTATTAGAAATAAAGGAAAAGGTAAACAGAGTTTGAAACTCATGACTATCTCTTAGATCTAGCAAATAAAATCTTATGAGATATTCTTAGTAGTTTTCTTCTTTCATTGTTCTGGTGGAAGGGAAATAGTTCTTGTTCAGAATCTTGTCATGGGAAACATTTTCATGATACTTTTTAGTTGTTCTATAGATTTTTTTTTTCATATTTTGTTTCTTACACAGGATTAGGTCCCCAGTTTATCAAACCTACTTTTACCTTTAATAAAAAAAACCAATTGTAAAATTTCCCTGAAATCTAACATATAAATAATAGAATATTCCTTATGCATTATTTAATTATATCTCTATATATTTGATGCATTTAATTTAGATTTAACATGTGTTTTCTTCGAATTATGAAAATAAATAGGACCATCATCCTCTATGCTTAATTTATCATGTATATGCCTCCTCTAACAATCCTTAGTTTGAATGGTTCAGCTAGCTACTTCAATGTTTCATAATTATAGTGGTAGAAGACTCTAGTATTTTTCACTTACTAAATTTATGGTGTTTGAATTTATCACTTACGCATTTTTATATACACCATTTAACCATGTAAATTTGTTTTTACTTATTTTTAAACATATGCCACATATTTAGTTAGTTTGTTGGTATTATGGATGTGTACAATATGAATGGTACATTTTCAATTTAAATTTTAACTTTATTTTATAAAAAAATTGTCATGCAAAATTATAAACTTAATACTTTCTTAATATTAATAATTTTACTTGGAATTTTTTCCTAAATATACTTTTATGTCAAGAAACAAAGGCTATGTAGTGGAATTTGTCAATCCTAACACCAACCATATAATGTTTGGAGTGTGGATTTGATGGCTCAAATGAGGAAACAACATATGATGTTATAATAATGTGGATATCAAAATTATTAAATTATACAAATCAAAAAATATGATTAATATTAATTCAAGATTTTATAACAAGATTATATTTTTTTTAAATATTTAAAAAAAAAACTTATTTTATAAAATATTAAAAAGAAATAACATTCTTTATTATTTATATTTTATTAAGATTAATAGATGTTTGTAAAAGTAAATATTATAAGTGTTGAAGTAATTTATGAGAATTAAAACACTCAATGGATATTTTAACTTGATTTAATTTCACTTTAAAAGTCATAAAAATATATATGTAGAATATAAAAAGCCACACAAGATATTATGGTCCTCAAACTAATATATCTTTTCTTGATGTGATTTTAAAGTGAGAAACAAATATTTAATAAAGATTTTTTTTTGAAAATAAATTAATATTTAAATATTTGAAAATTTTCTATTAAATATAAAATAAATTTTAATTTGATTTTTTTTTTAACCAGAATAATTTATTCTTTTAAAGTAAACTAGGTTTTAATATAATTCTCTTAAATTAGACCATTTTTAAATCTCTCTTTCAATCGAAAATGAAAGGAAGCCCAAGACATCCTCCTTCATGTTTATAATGAGACCGAGACATTGAAAAAGATTTATAAAATGGAATGAGATGTTAAAAGATCAAAGAGATTTCATTTTACATACAACTATACAAAGATGTAGAGAAAGGTCGATATGTGGGATGAGTAAATATTTTTCAAAATAAATAGAAATTGTAGTACTTATAGGAGATTCAAAGGGTTATTGAAACTAATGAAAATGTATGAAGTAGGATTGAAAAGGGGGAAATAATGAAATAAGTTAAGAAGATATTTTTATTAGAATAAATCTTTGTAGATTTTTTTGGAAGATAATTATTTAAAATTATTATTATTTTTAATAGAAATGTTTTGGAAATAAAAAAATAAGGTTAAATGGTTAAAATAAGAGAGTTTGAATTTTAAATTTTTTTACACGTTTATTTTTATAAGAATTTATAAAATAAATTTTACTACAATAGATATTTATATAAAAGAAAGAATCATAGAAAATGATGGAATCAAGGAGTTAATCTATAAAAGGAGGAAAATAGAGACAATTTATTAAATTTCAAAGTAGTTTTTAGATGTTAATTTTTATCAAGTAATTAATTTTTTTAAACATATTTAAATTAAAGTAAATTTATTTTTGATAGGTGTGGAATCTATCCCAAACATATTTAGAGGTTCAGGTCTCCCCCATAAAAGATAATATAGAAGACAAAACAATTAATCAAGAAAATAAAAATATCCCAACCAAAAAATGAAGCATCAAAAGGGAGAGTAAAAAGGACCCAGCCAAATGAGGATAAATAGTGAAAAGAGAAATAACTAATTTTATCTAGTGTGGGATCTAGTGGATTTAGATGGATCAAAAATTATGGATGAATGGAACAAAAGGTCCAAATTTTGAAAGGAACCAATGAGATCCCCTAGGAGACGCTACATTTCAAAATTTTACTAGAACCAGAACCAACCTAGGTAGAGTAGGAGGCCTAGTTCTCCAGATAAAGAGCTACCACTACTTATGATTGATACAGAAACCAATCGATTTTTTAAATAATCTTAAAACTTTAATTATTTGAAATTTTTAAAATTTATCTATAATTAAATATTAAATATATATTAAAAAATTTCACAATTAATTTCTGATCATCCTTGTAATTAAATATTTGAAAAATAAAATTAATTTTCTAAAGTTTTTGACTATTAATCCCTACATCAATAAATTGTAATAATAATATTAATCATAAAAAATTATTGCAAGAAATCAAACTATAATTTTTAATTTTGGGAAGACAAAACGCTCCAAGGTTATATGATTTTTAATTAGGTTTCATCCAAAACTATTAAAATATTTAAGGAATAAATAACCATAAATTTTCAAAGGGGGTCACTTTTTTAAAAAAGTATAAAAGACATGTATTTATAAGTTTTAAAATATTATAATTTATTACCTTTTTCATGTTCTTTTTAGTTTTTTATTAGTAATATTTTATTTTTGTTAATATAATGATGTAATTGTAAATACATTTAATTTAATTAGTGAGCTTATTTGATTTATAAATAATTTATTAGTAAAAATTTGATATTATAAAAGGGATGAGGTCGGGATTATACCCAAGACAATTTTGATGAAATGTGTATTTTTTATATCTCGACTCTTAACTCAAGATTATTATATAAAACAATGTTCAACCAATTGTAAACATTTACATTTGTATTTATATATCTTTTTATATGAATTCATCAACAATATTTCTATTTAACTAATATTAGTTAATCACATTAATCTAAATATAAGTAAAACAATAGAACACATTTGTGGCCAAGTAAATTACTTATTGGTCATAGAGACACAATGTCATGTCTTCTCTGGAATAATTCATTGGTCAAGAATTAAGTGTAGTATTTGTTACTTCAAAATGGACAACCCATATTCCACGTATAGCTTATACATTCCTTCTTAACCAAAGCAACAATTCTAAAATTCAAAAAAATATCATGATGTGATCATTTTGTTTATTTTTATTTTCATAATATCCATTACTTATAAAACATGTTTTAATTATGCATTTTTACTATTATTAAACACTACAAACTTTAAACTTCAACTCCTCTCTTGCAAGGGCTTTTTTAACACATGTACCTACACTATCATGCTTCCTTTTTGCATGGCCTTCTTTAGTGAAAATCCAAATATATTGTATGCAAGTGGTCACATGCATATTGATAATTCATTAGAAAATTTGTACATTCTTAAATTTTGACATGCAATTATCTGACCAAATATGATGTTGATTGAAATTAATGTTCCTTTCACTCAACTTACCATAGAATATCTAAAAACAAGTTTGCACACACTCTGTAGAATATGTTTGATCATCACTGAAATAGAAGTGATAATACTTTAATATTTTTTGATCATGCTCTGTAATAACAGGTGCATTTTTGAATGCTATATACATGAAAATGAGAATTTATACTGAATTGTAGTACTATGACTGAACCTCCCTTTACGGTTGCAACGTATAATTCTCTACACAATCAATTACTAAAATAATAGTAATGAATTATATATGCACCTAGCCTAGGCTAACCTATGATGTTCATACATATTATCTTTTACTTTAATTCTTTCTTCTACAATTGTAATTCTCATGGAATTCATGGCCTATTTTTTCTTTTGTGCCTTTATTTTTTGGGGGGGTTCTACCTTGATAAGAAATTAATGCAAAGGCATGCTGGAATTCTTGGAACTTTTTTGTTTCATACTTGCTCACTAATTATTGGAACAAACTCCATATCATCTTTACTGGTAAATAAATCATTTAGATGAGTACGCCTATTTCTCTAATTCCTATTTTGATGTCAAATCCCATGGAAAATAAAAGAATGAAACTCTTCTGAATTCATAATTTTGGATAAAATAAAATAAAATCGATGATAAAGAAGTTGTGTATTGTTAATACGACAAAAAGAGTATTAGTGAGGGAATGGTTAAAATAGTAATGCACCTACCAATAATCGAAGAAAATTTCTATTCAGAGAAATTCCATTGATAGAACACATGATGCAGGAGCATCATTACACTTGGGTTAAGTTTTAGCATGTTTTAGTATATTTAGTTGTTTTTCCCTCCATTTCTTCAGTTTTCAAATTTGTAAATTTGGTTAAATATTTCTTAAGCCTGAAAATCTCGTTTGTTGGGTGAATTTTTAAATGGTTTGAGTCTTACTATACTAGAAAACTATTTTAGTCATATTTGGGAGGTTGTTATTTGAAGCCTGGGATGGAATCGAGTGTCTAAGTTAAGGAAATATGCTTTGTATGAGGATTGGTGTGTGTAAAATAGGGGATATGTATGTGTGAAAAAAAGCAAGGCGTAGGAAGGAGACTGGGAGTGCAGAACAACACCAGGTGTATATTTGTTTTGATATATTTTTAAAATGTGTGCTTCTTCTGAATTAAAAAATTGATTTGAGATTTAATATGGAAGAGGTTGTGTGTTATTCTGAGATCAAGCAGAATATTGGATAGGACTATTTGCTATTGAAATGATCTTGGTAGTTTATACATCGAGTCTATTTGCTATCGATACTCTAAGGTTTGAATATAAAACAATGTTTGGTCTATGACAATCATAGTAATCGACGTACCTATATGCTGGGTCGCATATGACTGTTTCACCATTCTACCTCAAATTAGATGATATGGATAAACTAAAATGGCTCCTTCTGTTATTTCACTACTATCATTTTATTGTCTGGTATCAGACATCAAATGTTTTAATGTTTGTAAGTTTAAACACTTCCAGCTTATATCTCCTCCACATTCAATAGAGATATTTTCCCCAAATTTTCTTCGGTCTTCCATATTATGTAACATTTATACGAATGCTAGACTTTTGTTTCTCAAGATGAAATTCTGATCTGGGAAAGTGGAGTCGTGTTCCACAGCAGCAATAGTGAAGAATGACGATGAGGATTAGTTGGTCCAAGCAAATGAAAGTGGATTATGCTTTGACAGCCTATTACCAAATACAGTGCACCAATTTGAAATGTTTTGTTTTTAATACTGGGGCATTTCAAACCACCAAAATCAAGCAATAGGTGAGTCACCCAGCCATCCTGACTCATTGGATATTTGAAACTTCATATTTTATTTAGCCTTAAATAGAGTGTAGTCAGATAGGTCAGAAAATCAACTTTCCCCTTTAAATCAAAATGTTGTACTGTCAAGAGGAAGAGGAATCTAGTTGATAGTTAAGTATGAAGGTAATGTTGTCAAAATATATATTTTATTCATGCCCTGTTGTGAGTTGGAGGTCTGTACTTCATCAAAACATACAGTTTGACCTTATTTGCTAGAGAGTTGGTTCATCATTTGGTATCAGAGCCCAAAAGATTGTGCACAATCTAAAGATCCAAGAGAAGCAGAACGTGATTTGAGAAGAAGAAGCAAGATGTCCATGAGAATTAGGAATAGAGGTAGAGTTTGAGGAAGGAGACCTGGAGGACAGGTTGCACTGGTAGAAGAGATTAGGAACCTGACAGCTAGGCTACAAGACCTAGAGATGGCTCAAAGAAGAGGCACTGACATGGGTGAATTCAGTGATAGAGAAGAGGAGCCACCAGAAGATGAATTGGTGGTGGAAGAAGAAAAAATTGAAGATAGGTTGATTAGAGCCATTATGAAGGTGAACACAAAACCAAAAATGGAGGTTCCAATGTATGAAGGTAATTTGAATGTGGAAGAATTAATTGATTGGATTAATGCATTAGACAAATACTTTGAGTATGAAGGAATTGAAGAAGATGATAAGAAAGTCAAGTATGCAATGACAAGGCTAAAGAGCCATGCATCCCTATGGTGGGATGGAGTACAAGAAGAAAAAAGAAGGAAAGGAAAGCCAAAGATCAAAAGCTGGGATAGAATGGTAGCAAAAATGAAAGATGAGTTTATGCCTAAAGATTATCAAGCCAATCTTTTTAAGCAATTACAAAATTTGAAGCAAACAAAAATGTCTGTGAAAGAATACACTGAAGAGTTTTACAGGTTGACTATAAGATCAAGTCATATTGAGGATGACACAGAGAAGGTAGCCAGATACACCAATGGTTTAAAATTTTCTATTCAAGATGAGATTAGTCTTCTCATTCCTAAGACAGTTGAGGAGGCATATCAATTTGCCTTGAAAGCTGAGGAGAAGATTGCAAGGAAACAAACATCCTTCTCAAGAGGAAGGGGCAGATCCATCAGAGGTAGAGGATTTCAAGGAGGTAGAAGACAGATGCAAACATCTCATGAAGAGGCCAACAGCTCACAAAGCTCAAGAGGCAGTTATACACCAAGAGGAATAAGGCCATACCAAGGATATCAAAGAGGAAGAGGAAGATTCATATACAAATGCTTTAAGTGCAATAAGTATGCAGGACACAGGGCATATGAGTGTCTAGAGAACCCTTCTACCAGCCATGAGAGGGGTGTACATGTGACCCAAAGTGAAGAAAAAAATTAAGAAGTTGCAACAGTTTATGAAGATACCCCAGAAGAAGGTGAGTCTCTTTTGATGAAAATAATTTTGTTAAAGCTAAATAAAGAAGTTGTAGAACCACCTCAAAGGAAAAATTTATTTAGAACCACATGTAAAAGTAAGGGGAAATGCTGTAAGGTCATTATAGATAGCGGAAGTACTGACAATCTTGTGTCAACTGAGATGGTGGAGAAACTAGGCTTGAAGAAGGAGGTACATCTTACACCTTATCAAGTCGCTTGGCTACAAAAAGGACACAAACTCCTGGTAAGTGAACAATGTAAAGTAGATATTCAGATTGGAACATATAAGGATCAGATTTTATGTGATGTCATGCCCATGGATGTATGTCATATCTTGCTTGGAAGGCCTTGGCAATTTGATAGGAAGGCCATGCATGATGGAAGGCAGAATACATATATGTTTGAAAAGGATGGGATCAAGCATACGCTCACACCATTGAAAGAAGAGGCTGATGCTATTTTTGGATAGAATTCTAAAGTATTTATAGTGAGTGGTAAAGAGTTTCTACATCAAATGAAGAAGGAAAAGGTAAACTTTGCTGTGATTGGTAAGCCAAGGAGTGTAGTCACTAGTACTAAGTTGATTGATTTGCCATTAGAGATTCAAGATATGTTGAATGAGTACATTGACATTGTGGTATATGATTTACCTAATGAGTTACCACCATTGAGAAGTATTAACCATCACATAGACTTGATTCCAGGAGCAAATCTTCCAAACAAGGCTGCCTAGAGGTTAACACCAAAGGAAAATGAAGAGATCAAGCACCAAGTTCAAGAATTGTTAGACAAAGGATTGGTAAGAGAGAGTTTAAGTCCTTGTGTTGTCCCCATAGTGTTGAGTCCTAAGAAGGATGGGAGTTGGAGAATGTGTACAGACTCCAGAGTAATCAACAAGATTACTATCAGGTATAGATTTCCATTGCCTAGAATTGATGATTTACTTGATTGTTTGAGTGGAGCTACATATTTCTCTAAGATAGACTTGAAAAGTGGTTACCATCAGATTAGGATAAGAGAAGGGGATGAATGAAAAATAGCCTTCAAGACTAATGATGGACTCTATGAGTGGTTAGTTATGCCATTTGGACTAACCAATGCACCAAGCACCTTCATGAGGCTGATGAATGAAGTGCTGAAGGAGTTCACTGGTAAGTTTGTGATAGTGTATTTGGATGATATTTTGGTGTTTAGTAAAACTAAAGAAGATCATTTGAAACATTTGAGGATGGTATTGAGTAAGCTACATGAAGAGAAATTGCTAATCAATGTTAGAAAGTGCAGTTTTTTGAAAATAGAGTTGATATATTTGGGGTTTGTGATTTTAAAAGAAGGATTGAAGATGGATAAGGAAAATATTAAGGCTATACTTGAGTGGCCTACACCCAGGAGCACATATGAGGTAATAAGCTTTCACGGTTTGGCTAGCTTCTATAGGAAATTCATAAGAAATTTTAGTGGAATTGTTGCTCCAATGATAGAGACAATCAAAGGTGATAAAAGAAGTTTTTGTTGGACTGAGGCTGATGATAAGAGTTTTAGATTATTGAAAAAGAAGGTAACTGAAGAACCAATCTTGACCTTGCCTGATTTTAATAAGCTTTTTCAAGTAGAATGTGATGCTAGTGGAATTGCAATAGGCGAAGTTTTAAGCCAACATGGGAAGCCTATAACATACTTTAGTGAGAAATTAAGTGATGATAAGAAGAAGTATTTAACCTATGATCAAGAATTCTATGCTCTTGTACATTCTTTGAATGAATGGAGGCACTATCTTTTGCCTAAAGAATTTGTTTTGTTCACTGACAATTATGCTTTACAGTTTATTAGCAATCAGAATAAGTTGAATCAAAAGCATGTCAAATGGATTGAATTTTTACAAATTTTCACATTCACTATTAATCACAAGAAAGGACAATCTAACATGGTTGCAGATGCTCTAAGCAGGAGAAATCTGATCATGCAGGAGTCTCAAGTAAGTATTTTGGGATTTGAAGATTTGAAGGAGTTATATAAGGAAGATCCAGACTTCAAGGAACCATATGAAGCTTGCATGAATCCAGTAGGGGTTGATAGAAGTCCTTGGATATATTTCATGGTCCAAGAGGGTCTGTTGTTTAGAGGTAGCTAGCTTTGCATTCCCAAGAGTTCCATGAGAGAGAATTTGTTGAAGGAAAAGCATAGTGGCAGCTTATTAGGACATTTTGGGCAGAATAAGACAGTAGCACAATTGAGTGCTCATTACTATTGGCCAGGTATGGGTACTGATGTCAAGAAAAGTGTTGAAAGATGTAAAACATGCCAATATGCCAAGGGAATCAGTGAAAATCTAGGTTTTTACCAGCCACTACCCATTCCAAATAGGCCTTGGAATTCAATAAGCATGGATTTTGTACTTGGTTTGCCAAGAACTCAAAAAGGCCATGATTCCATATTTGTTGTGGTAGACAAGTTTTCAAAGATGGCTCATTTTATTCTGTGTTCCAAAATAAGTGATGATACTCACATAGCTAATCTATTCTTTCAAGATGTTAGATTGCATGGATTGCCTAGAAGCATTGTTTCTGACAGGGACACCAAATTTGTTGGACATTTTTGGAGAACCTTATAGAAGAAATTGGGAACACAATTGAGTTTCAGTTCAGCCTATCATCCCCAAACTGATGGCCAAATAGAGGTTGTCAATAGGAGCTTTGGCAACATCCTGAGAAGCCTGGTAAGTATGCATCCAAAACAATGGGATCTTGCACTTGCACAAGCTGAATTTGCCTATAATGATTCTCCTAATAGAAGTACAGGATTGAGTCCATTTCAAATTATGTATGGAATGCATCCAAGAGGTGTGTATGCATTAATAAATCTAGGTAGCATGGAGACAAGGAGTGCTGATGCAGAAGAATTTGCCAATGCCATGCAAAATTTGCATGAACAGGTAAAGAAGAAACTTGAAGAAAACACCATCAA
>JARHVA010005842.1:797500-825000 GCA_037957365.1 Torreya grandis
AGAGAGAGTTGAAGGTTTTTAGATATCTTGTTGTCCAATTAGATAAAGTGTGTTTGACATAGTTGTAAATTGACTATGATATCACTTGTGCATTTTTATAGACACCATTTAGTCATGTAAAAAAATGAATTAATTTTAAACATGTGCCACATATTTAATTAGTTTATTGGTATTATGCATGTGTAAAATATGAATTGTACATTTTCAAAATAAATTTTGACTTTATTTTATATAGTTTTTGTCATGCAGAATTATAGACATAATACTTTATTACTCTTAATAATTTTATTTGGATTTATATATATTTATATTTAAAACTAAATAACATTTTATTTCAAGAAACAAAGGCTAATGTAGTGGAATTTTTCAATCCTGACACCAACCTTAAGGTTTTTGGAGTGTGGATTTGATGGCTCAAGTGAGGAAATAATATATGATGTTATAATAGAAATAGGTGCCTAAGTGGGCCACTAAAACATTGAAGCACCTAAAACATAGACACATATGCTTAAATGGGCCACCCAGACATTGAAAGATGTGAAACCTAATGAAGTTGGGTAAACAAATTTAATATAAATGCAAATGCAGTTGTATCAAAATTAGAAAAGTCCATTGAAGAAATTATAGATAGAATTCAAAAGCTCACCATGAATGATTCTCTAGAATAATAACTCACTATTATACTTAATTCAAAACCAACTACTCTACCATTGGTCTATAATTGGTTGTTTGGCCTGTTTAGGTGTGGTCATGTGGTGTTTTGGCTGAGTTTGGTGTTCTCTACTGCTCTTTTATATTTTGGCATGGTGTTTGATACATTGGCATGGAATAGCTAAAACAAGACTTGCATGCAAGGAGTTGCAACAAAGTCTCTCAAAATTGTGAATAAGGTAATTTGGTGTTTATTGTAAGGCATCTAACATCTGGTATGTATAAGGCATTTAGATTTTACATATATTCTATTTTCCTAAGCTTCAACATGCATGTCTTTTGTCAATGGCTACATATTATAAACTTTTTTTGGAGGCATTTCACATCTTTTACTACTACGTTGGAATTCTATGGTGTTGGTGTTGGAATTTTTTAAAGGTGTTCAACATTTGGTGTTCACTAGTGTTTGGCATTGTATTATGCCCGTGTAATTTTCAGACCTGCTAAATATTTAGACATGACCTACCCTTGCATGGATGTTTTTATTTAGATTTGTAAAAAAAATTCAATATTAAAGGAATCCATACATTTCAATCTATTCCAATATTGGAATCTCAACAAAAAAAAATACAGAAGGAGAATGTATATGCTTTTTTCCATTAAAAAAAAAATCATTCTTTTTTAAATGCTAAATTTCAAGTTTTGAAATTTTTAATTTGAAAGAATTTAAAATTTAGTGTAATTAATCATTGAAATTGTCTTAAGTAAGCTAATCTATGCAAAATTGGCAAACAACAACCAATTTTTGCAAATTCAAGGGGAGATACTATGTTTACCCAATCATGTACGTCAAAGAACTTAAATATATAAATCAAGAAAAACTAAGTATATTGATGTATGAGGCTTTATTTTTAATCTAATTTTAATGACAAAGTGAATCATTTTCAGCACTTTTGTGTATATAGAAAAGGATACCATTTTGGAGTGATAAGGAACCAATTATGGTTAAACAAAAAATTAAAACTTCTAAAAACTCAAATTCATGCATTCCATCAAATCCATTATTGCCACTACCTTAACTAGGAAAGACAGTTGGCTTGAATGGTTTTGGAAAGTAAAGAACACACTCATCTTCAATGACCTATGGTTTAATATTTATGATGGGGTAATACAACTAGCTGAACCAATATAGAATGTAAAGGACACTCAGCATGGAAGTAGAAAAACTAAAAGGCTTTGGCCTTGATGAGGGCATCAGTGGAAGGAGATGTGTTTCATCAAATATAGGGGTGAAATACACCATGGGAAGCATATCATAAACTGAAAGACCTAAATGACTCCCATTCAGAATTAGAATTCATTCAGTTGTAGTTGATCAACCTAGAGTTGAAACATGGTGATGTGATGAGATTTGATTCAAAGATACATGCTATTAAACATAATGTTGAAACAATAGGTGTCAAAATTGACATATACATGATCACATGCACCAAATCCCTTCTTCCCAACTATTCAACCTATTTGGAGTCCCTACAAGTAAGAAATCAGTTGAAGACTCCCACATTTGACCAATTCATTAAAAAGATGATAGAAAGAGAAAAGGCATTTGGAAGGAAAATAGAAACCACAATAGGTGAAAGTGTGCACTATGTCAAAAAAAATCTTCCAAACCATCAAACAAAGCCACATTTTATAAAAATGAAGGAAATAATAAGTACAAGGGAAAAGGTGGCAAAAATAAAAATCATGGTAGCCAAATTAAAAAATAGAATGATAAATAGAACCTATATTATGAATAGTGTGACAGAAAAGGTAGTCGTGAGACTCATGAATGCAGGACTCCATGGGAGAAAATTGAAGCATACTATAAAAGAGAGAGAGAAATTCAAAGAAATAATCAAAAGAGTCAAACTCAACCTAATTCACTAGTGAGTATATGTTTTTCAGTATAGATGATGAAGCAAACCATGTCTCAATCAATTCCTTTTGGTTTGATGCTTGTGTTTCTGATACTGGCATCACTCAACATATGAATTTATGAAAAGACTTATTTGGGGAGTACATTGAAGAAAGTTTTTTCTCAGTATACCTTGTAGATAGATCAAGTATAAAACAATAGGGAAGAGGTAAAATTTGAATCAAGTGTCTAGGACTTCCAAAATACAAACTTGAGAATGTTCTCAACCTTCCTCAATTGAAATGAAAATTGTTTTCCCTAATGATCATAAGATAACAAGGCCATTCTATTCTATTGGATAATGGTGATGTCACAATCAGGAGAAAAAGTGACAATGCAGTCATCTTGAATGGATATGAGGAAGGGAAACTACTCAAATTGAAGAGTGAGCCATCAAATTCAAGGAATTATTATCATCTTGTGGAAGATGGAATGTCTCCAAACATATTTTGGCATGATCTATTTTGGCATAATAACTATAAAAAAATTAATGTACTAAAAACTAATGATGTTGTTGGCATGATTACATTGCTCAAAAAATTAGATGATAAGTGTGAAACTGTATCTTGGTTAAAAATGCAAGAGAACCATTTTTGAAGTCACAGTGGAAAGCAAACATGAAATTATAGCATGTTCATTCAAACTTGTGTTATCTTCCAATCCTCTCTATTGGTGGTCATAAGTAATTCATGTTGTTCATCGATCACTACAATAGGATGGCATGGATATACTTTATGAAAAAGAAATAACATTAGATACTTTCAAAAAAAATCAAAGAATGATTGAAAATGAAGCACAAACTTACATCAAAACATTAAAGATAGATAATAGTGGTAAATACACATCAAAAAGTTTGAATCTTATCTAGAGTAAAATGGGAACACACGCCATCTCAAAATTCCTCACACTCTACAACAAAATGGAGTAGTTGAAAGGATGAATAGAAATGTGATGAATATGGTTAATGTATTATTGTATTTTAGAGGGGTAAATATGCACTTTTAGGTTGAAATAGCCAAAATAGTAGTATACCTTCATAATAAATCACCATTAATAGCTTTTGAATCAAAGAATCTATATGAATTGTGGTGTGGTCACCTCCCTTTAGTGTGATATCTTTAGATTTTTGGATCCACTTGTTACGTATTGATTGCAAGGGAGAAGAGAAACAAACTGGACCACATGAGTTAAAAATGCATTCATTTTGGATATTCTAATTTTTTTCAAGGCATTCAAGCTATACGATGATAAAGAGAGGAAGTTTATTATCACAAGAGAAGTTATTTTTTGAGAAACTGCAAAGGACAAAGATCATATTGATCGATAGTTGAGTTAACTAGATGAATATGCAAAGTTTGATGTCTACAAAGAGAGTGATTTGATTGTTCCAAATAATGATTAGGGGACACAAAGTTGGGAATCTATTAACTTTATATTGTCATTCATACATGAGATTGAAACTCCTCCTGAAAGAGAGAGTAAAAATTCATCAGATATTAACTAGGGTCAGTAGAATAGAGGGCAGACATTGAAGGAACTTTAGAGGATGAACCCAAAGCACCTGCAACATAGAAAAAGATACCTAAGTGGGCCACTCAAACACTAAAAGATGTGAGATCTTAAGAATTTGGGAAAATAGGAACTCAAAGTGCACATACAACCTCATCTTAACTAAACAAGTTTATTGATGAAATTTAGGACATGATTGGAAAAACCACATTGGATGATTCTCAAAAGGAACTCAATGTTGTATTTGATTTAGAACCAACAACTTTCAAATAAACTAAGAAGCTTGAATTTTGGAGAAAATAAATGAATGATGAGTACAATTTAATAGTTAAAATGGGAGTTGGAATCTAGTTAATCCACCATATGGTTGAAAATTGATTGGCTACAAGTGGGTCTATCGTAACAAATACAAGATAGATGACTCACTCAATCAACACAAAGCAAGGCTTGTCGCAAAAGGGTATGCTCAAAAGGAAGGAATTGATTATAGTGAAACCTTTGAACCTACAACAAAATGGACTACCATTCAGACCATGGTGGCTATGATAGCTCACAATGGATAGAAAGTTCACCAAATGGATGTCAAAATTGTATTTATGAATGGAGACCTCAAGGAAACTATGTACATGACATAACCTGACAATTTTGCAATAAAAGGACAAGAGCAAAAGGTGTGAAAACTAGAAAAATCATTGTATGGTTTGATACAATCCCCTTGAACATGGTACAAAAAACTAGCTGAGCACCTCATGAACATGAACTTCAAACATTTTAAATTTGAAGATGTAACTCTTTTCATCAAAATAGTTGACAAAATAGTTATATCTATGGTGGTATATGTTGATGATTTTATTATCATAGATAAAAATGAATGGTACATTAAAAAAAATTCAAATTAGAGTTGATGAAAAGCTTTGAAATGACTGATTTGAGTTATCTTCATTACTATTTGGGTATTGAAGTAATTCAAAAAAAAGGTATTTCTTCATCACTCAGCAAAAGTACGTTGGTGACATTCTGATAAAGTTTGAAATGGAAGATTATAAACCTCTCAACATGTCCATGGAATAAAATCTCAAATTGACATTTGACGATTCAACAAATTTGGTCGATGCCACTAGATACAGAGAACTCATTAGAAGTCTGATTTATGTGCCTATCACTCAACCAAATATATCATATGTAATTAGTGTCCTCTCAAGATTCATGCAACAACCCAAGGAGATTCATTGGATAGAATCAGAAAAGTTCCTCACATATATCAAAGGCACACAACATTTTGGGTTCAAATACTCTAGGGTAGGAGACTTCAAATTGGTTGGGTATTCAGATTCTGACTATACTAGTGATCATGAAGATGGAAATTCCACCTCGGGTTTTCTAATGAATTTTGGAAATACAGTTGTTAATTGGAAATCTAAGAAGTAATCAGTGTTGACAATTTTTTTAGTAGAGGTATAATATATGGTTGCTTTAGAGGCTTTAGATTTACAGGGGAAACAAGTTTTGTCAACACCTTTCATGGTTGACAACACTTTTACAATACAAATGACAAAGAATCTAGTCTTTCATGACTGAACACAGTACATTAATACCAAATTTTATTTGTTTTAGAAATATGTGAAAGATGGTAGTGTCAAGTTATAACATTCTCGACAATAGAGCAACCAACAAACATCCTGACAAAGGTGCTTAGATGAGAATTTTTTTAAAAGATCAAAGGAATGCTTAGTCTGACAACAACCCCTGCAGATTAAGTGGGGATGTAATATTATTTTAGATAATATTTCATAATTCCTAGGAGTAGTTGTACATTTACTTTGTCTTCAAGTGTGTAGCTCAAGAGTCCCGTAGGTAGCTGAATAAACTTCTTGGTAGGCGAAGAGATTTATCAAATTTTAGATTTAAATTGTAATGTTTTCTTCTCTTTCAATTTGAATCATGAAATATAAATTTTATTTTCATTTTAAATACAATATAACTTATCAAAATTTAAGGAGAAAACAAATATTTATTAAAGAATTTTTTTGAAAAATATTAATATTTAAATAAAGTGTAAAGTATATCTTAATTAAAATTATGTTTTTTATCAAAATAATTTATTATTTTAAATTAAACTAAGTTTTAATATAATTCTCTTAAATTAGAGCATTTTTTTTAAATCTCTTTTTCAATCAAAGATGAAAGGAAGCCAAAGGCATCCTCCTTTATGTTTACAATGAGATCGAGACATTGAATAAATTTATAAAATGAAATGAGATGTTAAAAGATCAAAGAGGTTTATATATATATATATATATATATATATATATATATATATATAGAAAGATATAGAAAGATGTAGAGAAAGGTCCATATGTGGGATGAGTAAATGTTTTGAATTGAAAAAATTTAATGGAAGAAGTTAACAAGACATTTAAATTAAAATAAATTTTATTAGATTTTTTTGGTAAGATAATTGTATAAAATTATTATTATTATTAATAGAAATATTTTGGAAACAAAAAAATATAAGGATAAATGTTTAAAATAAGAGATCTTGAATTTTAAGAATTTCTACAAGTTTTTTTCTATAAGAAAATAAAACATAAATGTTAGTGAAATAAATATTTATATAAAATAAAGAATCATATAAAATGATGGAATAAAGGAGTTAATTTATAAAAAGAGGAAGACAAACATAGTTTATTTAATTTTAAGATAATTTTTAAGTTTTAATTTTTATCAAGTAATTAATGATTTAAAATTTATTTGAATTAAGGTAAATTTATTTTTGATTGGTGTAGAATCTAGTGCGGATATATTTGGAGGTCTAGATCTCCTCCTAGCAAAGATAAGATAGAAGAAGAAACAACTAACTAGGAAAATAAAAAAGGATTCAATCAAAAAAGGAAATAACAGAGGAGAGAGAGAAAAAAAAAAACTAAACCAAAGAAAGATAAACAACAAAAATAATAACAATTACTTTTATCTAGTTCGTAACTAGCTGATTTTAGATGAATTAGAAACCATTCTAAATGAATGAAACAAGAGAACCAGATTTCAAAAAGAACCAATAAGATCTCTTAAGAAACCTTACATTTTAAAATTTGACTAGAACTAAAACTAGATTTGACATAGTAAGAGGCCCAAATCTCTATTAAAAAAACTACCACTACTTTTAATTGGTAGAAGTACCAACCAATTTTAGATAGATGAAAATTATAATTATTTAAAAATTATTAAATTCACATTTAATCATGTGTGTGTGTGTGTGTGTGTGTGTGTATTTCACAATTAATTTTTGATTATCCTTGCAATCAAATATTTGAAAAATAAAATCAATTTTCTAAAAAAATTCATGATTATTTTCTAATAATCTCTACATCAAAAAATTCTAGTAATAATGTTAATCACAAAAATATTATTGCAAGCGAACAAACTATAATATCCTTACAATCAAATATTCGAAAAATAAAATCAATTTTCTAAAAAAAATCATGATTATTTTCTAATAATCTCTACATCAAAAAATTGTAGTAATAACGTTAATCACAAAAATATTATTGCAAGTGAACAAACTATAATTTTTTATCTTGGGGGAGAGAAAACACTCCAAGCTTTTTTTTTTTAAAGAATGAATGACCATAAATTTTCAAAGGGAGTCACTTTTTTAAAAATGTTTAAAATAGAATTTATTAACTTCTTTGTGTGTTTTTGGGTTTTTATAGTAATATTTTATTTTTATTAATATAATGATAACATTTTAAATATATTTAATTTAATTACTGAGTTTATTTATTATAGAAAAAGTTTATACTATAAAAAGGTTGAAGTTGGGATCATGTTCAAGATGACTTTGATGATATAGATATTTTTTATATTTTGACTTTTAATTCAAAATTATCACATAAAACAATAGTCAATCAAAAAAATCTAAACAATTATGAAAACAATAATTGACAACCCCATAACCATCCCCCAAATCATATTGAAAGTTGTCACAAACTTGGGATGCTTGTCCATAAATTTGCCGAGTTTAACCATAATTCAATATTTATACCAATTACTAACATCAATCTTCAAATCTATAAACTCGTCTCTACTAACGATATTAAAGTTGACTCCTTTGACAAGATCATTTAAGACTTCACTCACTTCCTTATCAATACCAATGGAGTTCTGAATTATTCCCTTCCTCCTTATCAAAACCACATCTATTTCGAAATTAATCAAACTATTCATATATCTATAAAGCTTTAAAAACAAATGAATAAATAAAAAAATCAAATCCACAATAGTTCAAGAAAATGCAATTGAAAACAATTACATTTTCTTGAAGGAAATTTGAATCAACCTTAAATTTTGAAGTCATCCCTTTCATTAAAAAAAAATTAAGTAACATTAAATATAAAATATACCAACTCCAACAACCACATTTTCTCGAAGAAGATTTTTATTGACATCTCAAATTATTAAAATCCAACTCTTCCCCGCTCCCTAGCTATCATTGTAAGGTACCCCCAAATATGTTAAGGTACCCCCAAATAATATAATTAGAATTGGTATATATTGGAAGCCGCAATTAATTTTGAAGGACTCCTCATTTTCCTTAAGGAAAGCAGGCACTAAAGTTGCAAAGCAGCGCTTGTTTTTTGAAATTGGGAAGGATTTTAAACAAAATTTATTTGTTTAGTAAAAATGTGATTGAAACTAGTGTAACTTTCCTTTGTAAAGAAACCAAATCAAATATTTTTAAAAACGATTTCAAAATTTATAATTGTTGAAGATATCACAATTTTTCAATTGTTTTTTTGAAAAGAGATTATTTTTTAAAAGGAGATTATTTTTCATATGACTTCAAATGAACCTTAAAATTTAAAGTCATATTTGTCTTGAAAAAATTAAGTAGCATCAAATTTAAAAGTATGCCTTGAAACTAATATACATTAAAAATAAATATATCCTTTTAATCAACGTGAACTAGACTATACTAATGATTTGAATGTGATGTACCATATGGTCCTGTAAACTCATCAGAACTATAAAATGTAACGAAAATAATTATATTTCAGAAATCCAATCAAGAAGATATTTGAACTCCTTTCTTTTTAGATAGAATATAAAGATTAAAAGTAGTGACAAAATGCTTGAAGGATTATGAAGAAAACTTATGTAAATCATACCTTATTTGAACTCAGCCTCCCGAAGCTTTTGTTGTTTGCAAACGCCACCGATAGTTAAAAGAAACATATGCATCCAATTTATTTAATTTGGATCCAGAATCGATATCAAATTTTTTAGCTTAGCCCATGTTCTCCATACAGATTATCTTTTGCTTTAATTCTTTATTCCACAATTGGAATTCTCTTGGAATCCCCAGCCTATTTTTGCTTTTGCTTTGTCTTTGTCTACTTTGATAGAAGATTATGCCAAAAGCACGCCGGAATTCTAGGAAACAAAACACGAATTCTAGGAACTGGTGAATGCATAAGGAAAGAAGCTATCCCCCACCCAACAAAGAATAAATTTCAATTTAAAACGTAACTTTAACTTTATTCACTGGTAGAGTCAATCATTTCATCTCTGCACTTTATTCTTTGGTAACCAATGTAACCTCTTATGCTCTCATATGTTTTGATTCCGAAATTTATGTATTTTTTTTTTCTTATAAGATTTAATGAACATATATTTTAGCTAGAGGCGTTTTCTTCGTTGTTTTCAAAATTCTTAAATAAAAGAAGGAAAATTTTGTGGGAGGCCCCCATTTCTAATTGAAAACGATGGTTTATATTTTAAGTCTTATAATTTATATTTTAGTTTAAAAGTATATGTTGAACTTTCGTTAAAATTATTGAGGAAAAATATCTAAACAAACAAGAGTCATGTTGCAGTTTGAGTATCTGCTGTGTTATTATGAAGGTGGTTGTTTGTGAAAGTAAGAAACAATATACGGCAATAGTTAGTAATGAAAGGCCAATGGAAGAAATCAAGATTGAATCCTAAAATATTATAGTTCCACATGTTGAATGTATGTATGCATACACATAAAAAAAAAATTGTAATTTTTGCAAGGGCTTGTTTGAGTATACTACCGTCCCGTGCCAAAAGTAAGAGCTTTGGAACAAGGTGTGGACATCCACCAAGGCATAATAGAAGGATATTTTTTGTCAGATATTGTGGTTGCAAGTGTCCTGGAAAACATGCATGCAAAATGCAGAAGCATGCACAAGGCATGTGGGCCATTTGACAAAATGCCTAAAAGAAATGTGATCTCATGAAAGTGTTTATTTCAGTTTGCACGGTATGAGAAAAATAGTGAATTATTGATTAGGTTTCAAGGCTTTCAAAAAAAATGCCTCTAAACAAATGTCATGTCAGGGAATTCCATTGTATCAGTTTGTACACAAAATGGGTCACTACAAAAGGCCTTAGAGGCATTCAAGAAAATGAAAATGGTAGTTTTAAAACCAAACTCAAAATTCCTTTTTTAGCATCCTCCCAGACTAGACATTTGTTATACGTAGGAGTTTCGAATGCCCACATAGACATGTATGCAAAATCTGGAAGCATACTGAAGGCCACTGAATTGAACAATTTGATGAAATGTAAAGAAAACCACTCTCATTACATGGCATTGAAATTCTCACCACACATGTCAAGTTGCACTACATTAAAATTTAAACTATAAATATCAATACTTTAAATAATTTTAGAAAAGCATACGATATTTTAAGCCTAGAAGCACTAGTGAATTTTGTTAAAATACAAACTTAGCTATACAAAGATTAAAAGAAATTTATACCAAGTATGGTAAGAAATATAATAAAATTTATATTTCATTGTTTTTTGAGGTTTTTTTTTTGTAAGTTTGGGGAATGCCTTGAACAAATAAATATTCTAAATAAAAATAAACACATAATAATATTTTGCACGTTTTGGGAAGAACATGGTTTAGATATGGATCATTTCCCTATTAATTTCCTTTGCAATATTAATGGAGGAATTTTTGCCTAGATTTTTACTTTGTCTTCCTCTACTACCCCACACCTTCATTACTTGACTTCCTAGATCCCATATTGCATAGTAAGATACTTTGCATTTTCAAATAGAATTCAACATGGAATGATTATCAACCTCTCATAATTTGGAAACGTATGTTAATATGCATATATTATTCAAAATAATTTTGATGTTCCCCCTCAAAGCATGTGGAATAAAGTGCAATGCAATGGAAATACCTCAGACTGTAGAAAGTGTTGAATGCACTATTTGCAACAACATCATGAGCAATAGCAACAAGCATGGTTAGATGAACTATGTGGTTAGAAAGTATTGAAGATCATATATTCCTTTGATGCCCAACATCATAACAATTAATAGCAACCTTAAATGCAATATAGCATGCATGTGAATGAATGATTAAACCCCCTAGTAATGAAAGCAATATAGCTAATGTGGGAACCCTAATAAAAATTCCAGTGGGACATGTAACTACTACTAACTTGAATTCTTAATTTTGAAGGTCGTGTAACATTGTAATGTTGAAAGGTGTAGATGACCTTGTGGAAAGCTGACTTGATTAAAACCTTAACTATTATGCCTAGAAAAGTGACCCTAGGTAGTAGAGAAGAGTAGTGAGATAGAAGCATAATAATATAATGCAACTCCTAATGATATTGATGAAAGCTATCTATAGCCCTATTAGTGTAGACATAGAAGATAGATTGAAAAATATAGTAGTAGATAAGGTCGTGTGATGTAAAAACATTTTCAGGGGTTCCTTGTATGTGGTGCTCTAAAGAAAAGGAAGACACAAGTAAATTTGTCATGTGTCTATAAAAAGAGGTAACATATTTGACAATTGGAATGCCACCTAGATTCATGAATATAATGGTAACATTCATTAGGCCTCAACAAGTTGAAATCAAAATGACTAGAAAAGCAAAATTAAATTGTCTTCTTAATTACTTCTTGCAATTTTCCTATCATTACCTAAACTTATAGTATTTCTTGTAAGCTATCTATTCTAAATGAGTAATGAAAATGTGGAAATAAACATGGATAGAGGAATCTCTTTGGTCAAATAATTGGAATCCATCTAAAAATCTTACTATATAGAGGTACATTATACATGACAAAGTCATATTTATTATGGTAAATTATGGGCTAACAAAAACTTAAAGGATTTGACATGATGATATAGGTTCAGGTTCAGGTGGGGATGATAGAAAGAAAAAATACTAGTACTACTTTGAGATGGGTCAAGGAATTAGAAGCTTCAATGTTGGTTGTGGGTTAGAAAAATCCATCAATGTTACCTAATCATAGATTTCTCAAGATAGTCATAGTGTGGCTGTAAGTCACACTATAAATGTTTCAAAAAAGATGTTGTACATTTTATTCACAAAAAGGGCCATTAGGGAAGTATAGAATGTGATATGGACAAGATGCTCCTCAAAGTGTTATGGAAATATGAGCAAATATGACCAAGGTATATTGGTATTTTACAAAAGAATATATTTTGGGGCTCAATGGGAGCATGTCAAAAACCATTTGAAAAACATACATGAAAGGCCAAGATTATATACTTTGAAATGAGTGTTTACATTTCCACAATTGAAGTTGCAAAATATAATTTTAGGGACAAGCTCTCAAATCATTAAAATGGTATGGAGATATGAAGCCACATGCACTTTCACAACCTTTGTAAATCATTATATCATTCAATTAAACTCTAAATCATAGCTAGGGTAAAATATTTGAATACAAACTTGTACAATATGCCCTAAAACATTGATTAAAAAATGTACAATAATATTTTCAGTTACATGGATCCATTCTGATCCATGTCATAGAATAGTAAGATAATTTTTAAAGAACTTTAAATTTTGCTAAATAGGTTACGAAAACCTTACTGATTATGCATGGTCTACCAAGCCTAAACAATTAGTTCCCCTATACTTTTGTTTCACAAATCCACAATCATAGTAGATAGCCCTCCATTATGCCATAAAACTCTCACATCAATTTCTATTTCATCTTATATATACACCAAAATATTACTATTCAAGCCAAATTTGGGAAAAAACCAAAATAGTTATGTTGACATCCAAAATAAAAAGGTTTTAACTCTTATTCACATGAGCTGTTGAGGGGTTTATCGCATGTCATGATGTTGGTGCTACAGACAATATCTACTATAGACATTATGAGAACCCCAAGCCAATGCCCATATTCATCCTATAGTTAAAAATACATTTTTTTCACCAATTATGACTAAGTTTAAGAGAAGTAGAGGAGAATGTAATGAACTAAAAAATTCATACATACCACAAGGTGAGGAGGTACTTTGAATATGTAAAGCACATGACCACTTTGTATTTGATCGATTTAGAGGCCTCTACAAGAATTCTCTTTAGATGATTTGATGTTGTTTGTGACATCCAACAAGGCAGATAGTTACAAATCTTTAGTGAGGTGTCTTTGCTTTCACACATTCTTAACAAGTATCATTACAATTTTCAGATGTCATTGGAGCCTAAAAAGATGAGACTCGATTACCCTAGTAAATATCTATATGTTTCTACTATTGGTAAAAAACTCCATGTGAATTTAACTCATACAAAACCCGATCATTGGATGCAAGGTGTTTAATTATTCACTATTAAGCATTAATTAATAAAATAATTGAAGCCATCCACCAAACATTATAAACCTGTTACAATTTTTTATTACAAAAGCAATCACATTGGCTAGTCACAATTTTCCAAACAAATTAATTGTCGGAGGTGAAACATATAGTACCTTCGACAAGTACTAATATAGAGGGGAATAAATAATAAAAATAAAAAATATTTTTGGCCTAACTCTTCAAAGTATTCTTACATCATATGCAAGTATTCCATTCTAATTTGAAAAGATTATTTATATTTTAAGTCTTAGAATATGTATTTAAAGTAAAAAAATGTATATTGAATTTCCACAATAATTATGGATTGAAAATGCTTTAAAAAAATAATAGAAACAACTAAATTTTCAAAAATAACTCTCGAAAGTCATATTATTATACAATGATTTACATTAAAATTGATTTTAAATCAATATGTTAAATTATATGAATTACATATCTTTAAAAATATGGATTCTTTTTTTAAAAAATTAAATTAAATTTTAAAGTTATTTTTTAAAATGTGCCATATGGAAAAGAATTCCTTATCATTACTATAAACTTTAAATCGCATATGAGAGCATGATAAAACATCTAAGGAATGGAAATATGAGTCGAAAGAAATAAATTATTAGTGAAATATATATATATATATATATATATATAAAAGGCTTATAAGTTTCGTTGCATGTGAAGAATAGAAAGAGTTATGTAGAAAAGAGAATGCACAAGATAGAAAATATATGTAAGATATAGGAAAATAAGAGTAGAGCTCATTACTTTTCAATCAATCTGGACAAAGCAAATCAAGGGAAAGGAGAAGATTAAAACCATTGCGATAAGATAAGAAATAGAGAAAAAAATAGCAACATTACCTTTAACATTATTTATTTATTTATATATATAGTGGGGTTGTGTGAGATGACTTTAATGATTGAAGGAGTCTTGACCTTAAAGCCCTTTGATTAATTTTTTTCAAGATTCATATGAAAGTATTCTCAAAGACTGAAACATTATATTATAGTATCTTTTTATATAAGATATTATTATGACCTTATTGACCTCTTTTGAGATCCTAGCAACCTTAGGAAGGGTTGAGTCCCAAAGACATCAATTTTAATTTCTATTTTTTTAATTTATAAATCTATTTTAAAAATATGAAATATATGGTTTGGTAGATATTAATGGTTGTAGAGGAGTTTGTAGTTCTCGAATAACTTTTCAAAAATAATGGGAGATTATAACTCTTTAGAAATATTTCGAGAAGATGAATATCTAAATATTAAACCTAAATATGTTTGTATTGAGATTTTAAAAAAAATTGAAATGAAATATAAATTGAAAAAAATTAAAAACTTGGAAACCAAATTAATGACAATCATCCAACAACAAAGATGAACAAAATGAAGAGAGATGACTATAAACAAGCTATCATTCAAAACCTTATTCATCTTTACCAAATCTAAAATTAATGTTTAGAATGTATTCTCTTAAACCTTTATTTCCTTAACGATTCCTAGGATTTTCACATCTTGTCTTAATCCAATGATTAAAATATAATGGATCCAACAATTTTGATGAAATGTTACATTTTTAAGAATCTAAGCAATGATATTTAAGACCTTTTTTTTTATGTCATATTGCCTAAACACTTTCCATAATGGGTAAGTCCCCTTGAAAATATAATTAAGTTGTGACCTAATGGATAAATTGACCTTATAATTAGTGAAAATCGCTCGAGTACTCATTTGAACCACGTAAAGATTTAGTATGAATCATTTAAATTAGTGGTTTCTTGAATCTACTTCATTTTTTTTAAGTATTTAATTTGGACCTTGGGGGTCATAGGTCCCAATATTTCTACATAGAAAGTTGAAGTTTTTTCGAGAGCTTGTAGTCTAATTAGAACAAGTGGGATTGACATAATTACAAAAAGTGACCACCTGCACATTTTCATATGTACCATATAACCATATGAATTTGTTTTGATGTATTGTACAACATGTGCCACATATATAATTTTTGTTAGTATGTTGGTTGTATAAAATATGAATTATATACTTTCAAAATAAATTTTGACTTTATTTTATATAGCTTTTGTCATGAAAAATTCAGACATAACATTTTATTGCTCTTAAAAAATTTATTTACAATTTTTTTTTTTTTTTAATTTACAACTAATTATCTTTTTATTTCAAGAAACAAAAGTTAATTCAATAGAACCTGTCAATCCTAGCACCAAACATATAGTGTTTGGAGTGTGGATTTGATGTCTCAAATGAATAAATGACATATGATGTTAATAATATGAATCTCTCAATTATTAAAGGATTCAAATTATGAAAATAAAAAATATTGATTAATATTATCTCACGATTTTAAAAAGAGTTTATTTTTTATAAATATTAAAATATAAATATATTTTTTAAATATTAAAAAAGATTAAATTTTTTATTTTTTATAATTTTATTGAGATTAATAAATATTTGTATAAGAAGATTTTGGAAGTGTTCAAATAATCTATGAGAATCGAAATACATTATGGATATTTCAATTTGATTTAATTTCATTCTAAAAATCTTAATAAAAAATATGTAGAATATCAAAATCCACACAAGATATTATGGTCTTCAAACTAATATATCTTGCTTGATGTGAGATTTAAAGGAGAAACAAATATTTAATAAAGAAAATTTTTGAAAAAAAATCATTATTTAAATATTTTGAATTTTGCTATTCGATGTAAAATACATTTTAATTATGTTTTCTATCTGAAGTTAAACTAAATTTTAATATAATTCTCTTGAATTAAACCATTTTTTAATGTCTCTTTCAATCAAAGATGTAAGGAAGCCTAAGTCATCCTTATCTATGTTTGAAATGAGACTTAGATATCGAAAAAAAAAATTCAAAATAGAAGGAGATGATAATAGATTAAAGACATTTCATTTTACATATAAAAATAAAAATATGTAGAGAAAGCTCGTTATATAGGATTAGTAAATATTTTTCTAAATAAAGAGAAATTGTAGTACTTACAAAAGATTCAAAGGGTTATTGGAAATATTGACATTTATAAAAAATAGGATGGAAAGAAATAAATTTAATAGAATAAATTATTAGAAGAAATCTTGATCGAAATTTTTTTGAAGATAATTTTATAAAATTATTATTATTTTTTAATAAAAATATTTTGGAAATAAAAAATAAAGTTAAATCCTTAACATAAAGGAGTTTGAATTTTAAATTTTTTTACAAATTTATTTTTATAAGAACCTATAATATAAATGTTACTGAAATAAATATTCATATAAAAGAAAGAACCATAGAAAATGATGGAATCAAGGGAGTTAATCTATAAAAGGAGGAAGATAAAGATAGTTTATTAAATTTTAAAGTAGTATTTAAATGTTAATTTTCATAAAATAACTAATTGTTTAAAAATTGTTAAATTCGTCTATAATTAAATATTAAAAGGAGAAAAAATTTCTTTAAAAAATTCATAATTAATTTCTAATCATTTTTATAATTAAATATATAAAAAATAAAATCATTTTTTTAAATTTTTTCACGATTAATTTCTTATAATCCCTACATCAAAATATTCTAATAATAATATTAATCACCGAAAAAAATTATTACAAAAAGTCAAACTATAATTTTTTTTAGCTTGGGAGAGAAAACACTCCAAAGTTATATGATTTTAAAATAGGTTTCTTTCAAAACTATTAGAATATTTAAGAAATGAATGGTCATATATTTTCAAAGGGAGTCTCTTTTTAAAAAAAATTAAAAACATATTTGTTTATAAGTTTTAAAATTTAAAAAAAAAAAAAAAAAAATTAATATATTTTTAAATTTTTTTATAATAATATTTTATTTTTAATAATATAATGATAAAATTTCAAATGTATTTAATTTAATTCACAAAAAAATTACTAACAAAATTTTGATACAATAAAAAAGAAACTAAAATCATACCTCAAACAACAATAATAAAATAAATACTTTTCAGACTTTAACTCTTTAACTCAAAATTATCACATAAAACAATAATCAACCTTTTAAAAAACAAAAATCAACAATTATGAAAACAACAGTGGACAGCACCAGAGACAAGAGACATCCCCCAAATCATACTGAAGGTTGTCACAAACTTGGAATGCTTATCCATAAACTCGCCGAGTTCGACCATGGTTCGGTTTTTATACAAATTGTTAACATTAAACTCATCTCTATCAGCGATATTGAAGTTGATTTCTTTGGCGAGACCGTTGAAGAGTTTGCTCGCTTCCTTATCAGTACCAATGGAGTTCTGAATTATTCCCTTCCTCCTTATCAAAGCCATGTCTGCCTCTGAATTAATCAAACTATTCATCAGAAACACATGCTCTGAAATAATGTTGAGTTATTTTTCGTGGCAAACGTCCACCACCATCAGATTCCTGAACACCACCTCTGTAGTATCAGATATCCATACGGTTGGCAGGAACATAGTTTTCTTCTTTTTCTCGAAACGGAGGGACATGCTTGATGGAACTCCGTCGGAAGATCTAAAGATCATTCTGTGTTTGTATAACTCTGTTGCGGAAGCCATTATAGTCTAATAATGAGACTTTTTTTTAAATGCTGACCTCCTTTTTGACGATGACGACAACGGTGGTTGCTCTTTGATAGCGTAATCAGAACTTCCTCAGTATTTTGTGTTTTTGCAGTAGACTCTTGCACAATAAAATCATGAAAAAAAACCAATTTGTGGTTGTACTTCAATTGGAGGGCTTCCTTCAATTTTCTCTTGGGCTCTCTATTTTTCCGCCTGAAGAGAATAGGATAAAGGGTGAGCCAATACAATTATACCGTCGCATATAATTCTAAGCAGCTCTGTCATACCGGCTTCATATGTTAAGTTGTCCTCCGTTACCAATAGCCCTATAGGAAGGGCTATAGGGACCTGATTTTCAAGCATGAGAATGTCAGTTAAGATATCGAACTGACACGATCGGACTTTGTCTATATTAAAAACAGGATCCAGGTTCCAGTTCGACTCATCTTTCAGAAGCCTGAGGATCTCTACGAGGAAGCATCCGTTCAGAATGAACACCCACGCAAGGATTTCATCCTCCTACTCTATTTTTCCTTCATAGTTTTCTGTATTTTTGGGAAGCAAGTCCTGCAGATTTTAGGCCAGAGAGCGTGCATGCTACTGATTTTGTGTGAGCCTTTGCACCGTTCGATTTACGGCCTCCACTTTATACAGCTTCATTTGAGAGAGTGGCTGGGATAGCCTGCGATGAAAAAGGCCGATCGAAACTACCAGAGGCTAATATGCATCCCTTTTTTAAGCCTTTAAAATACATGGGCACTCTGTTATTGGACACACAAGACAGCCCTACTACTCAAAGCTGCCTTTCACATCATCAAACCACGAGAAACGTACTTCTGAATCTGCTACAGATAGGTACAAACAGAACATGAACAGAGGAAGCTATACAAAACAGAGTACAGAAATGGATACTTTTAGTTGAGAATTAGAATGGATTAATAGATGTATTATACGCTTTTCAACTGATCAACATATTCCTAAAAATCTTGATCTAGATAAGCCACCTATCTAATAAATTGAGACCCCTATATGAACTCTTATTTATAGCACTCTGAGAACTAAAACTGCCATTGTGACTCTTATTGCCAGCATTTTAACAACCTGCCACTAATGCACTTATTCATTTATGCATTAACTCTAACACTCTCCCTTAATGGAGAAATGAATTATTTATGACACCTAATGTATCCCTAAATATTACAAACATTATCTTTTCCCAAAGGCTTGGTAAATATATCAGCCATGTTCTCATTTGTGTTACAATACATGAATTCAAACTCTCTTGATTGAACATTTTCTCTTTCAAAATGATCGTGAGTTTCATTGTGTTTTGATCTAACATAATAAAAGGGATTATATTCCAATTGTATTGAACTCTAATTGTCACACTTAGACATGTGTTGGTCCTTCTTACTTTTCTCCCATGTCTTCAAGGATGCATCTAACACTACACAATGCTTTATACTTAGCTTCGGTAGACGATAAAGAAACATTTGGATGCCTTTTGCTACTCCAAGCGAGAATTATCGTTCCTATGCTGAATGCATGTCTAGTGGTGGATTTTATATCATTAGGAACACCTACCCAATCAAAATCTGAATAACCCATGAACTCAATATTCAATCTTTTAGTGTATTCAATACCAGTATTGGTAGTACCTTGTATATATCGAATACCTCTCTTCGCAGCTTTGCAATGAATTTCATTTGGCTTAGCTATGAATTGACGAAGTATGTTGACTGTGTATGCAAGGCTTATTGTGGTTAAGTAGTTTAAACTTCCCACCACCTGCCTATACAAATTAATTTTTATTTTTTTAAAAAACTTAGAATTTTGTTTAGATGGAGTCGATACTAGTTTTCACTCATGCATATTGAACCCTTTGATCAATTTCCTTGTATAGTTACTTTGAGTAGTCAATGTCTTACCATCTTCTCTCCATACCTCAATGCCTAAGCGGCAATGTATTTTTTAAAGATTCTTCATTTTGAATTCCTTTGATATATATCTTTTTATTTCATCAATAAAGCCTGTAGCACTCCCTATTATTATCAAATCATCAACATACGATGAAATAAAAACAACATTCCCATGTTCATCTTTCTTTATGTACATATTTGGGTCATTCTTACTTTAAGTCATCATTGAAGAATGATGACATGACATTCATCTTATGTAAGACCCAATCATTAAGTCATCATTGAAGAATGATGACGTGACATTCATCTTATGTAAGACCCAATCATACTTAGTAGCAACTGAATTTGTAAGTCTAATAGTATTCGTTTTAGCTACAAGTGCAAATGTGCCTTCATAATATATTCCTTCCTTTTATGAATTGTGTTTTAGAACCAATCTTTCTTTAAGTCAGTCTATCTACCATCAACATTGAACTTAAACTTGAAAAACCATTTAGTGGTTTAACAACATTTATTACTTGAGACATCAAAGCATAGTCCCTATACCTGATTCGTGTCTTTATTTATGTAGGCGGCTTTCTTCATCCCTCACTACTTGGTGTATTCTTTCTACATTAGCTTCAATTCTACTTTGAATTTCCTAAGCATTTTGTTGCTTTTCAATCACTTTTGAACTTTCAACATCTTCTTTAAGAAGTTTATAATAACCTTGATTATATTCCTTATCTTTTATAACCTTGACATCTTCCTCTTGAATATCATCTGCATGTTCATGAAATATACAATCCCTACTTACAAATAATTCATGAGTAATATGGCCATATACTTTATAAGCTTTATGATATACACAATAACCAAAGAAAATACTTTTCACTAATTTTCCATCAAGTTTTCTTCTATTTTATTTTGGGATGTGAGAAAATTATTGACTCCCAAAAATTCTCAACTTATTAACAATTGGTTTTTGACCAATTAATGCTTCAAAAAGATTTTTATGATCTAAGAGCTTGGTTGGACTTGTATTTTGTATACACGCAGTTGTATTTATCATTTCATCTAACAAATTATTAGGAAGATTCCTACCTTTGAGCATACTTATAACACATTCAACTATGGTTCTATTCTTCTTCTCAACCACTCCATTTTGCTGAGGGTTATAAGATATTTTATATTGTTTCATATTCCATATTCTTTACAATATGTCAAGAATTATTTTAATGTGTATTCCCCACATCAGTGGACATAAGAATCTTGATGTGTTTACCTATCCATTTTTCAACTATGTTTCTAAACTCTTTGAAGTACATAAAAACATAAGTTTTATTTTGTTTGAATTATACCCATGTAAATTTAGTTCTATTAGCAACAATGATAAATAAATTATTAATCTTCCCCAAGTGATCTAGTTTGCATTGCCCCACACACATCGGTATGTGAGAAATTCAATAACATCTCTTTGCCTATTATCATTCCTTATCAGAAACTCATTATGATGTTTCTTTCCTAGTACAAAACCATCACATTTAACATGAACATTCATAAAAAATGGAATACCTTTCACTATGTCCTTTCTTTGAAGAGAAACTAGATCTCTAAGGTTTAAATGACCATACCTCATCTACCATAACTTTGTTGTGGACATCATTGCTGATGTCAGTCCTTGATGACTCTCAATAATCACATCAATCTTAAATGAATACATGTTTTTCACATTAAAATTAGGACTATCCATTTAAATTTGATTGTTATCTCTAAAATATATAGCATTAAACTATTGGGATTACACCTATGTGGTTTGGCCAAGTGTGTTGAATTGGGTTGAATTGGGTAATGTTGTTCGGTCTATTGAAGTTTTGGATGTTGTTATTGGGTCTTGTAAATTATTATTGTATGTCTTCGTAACAAAATATAATTTGTTTGGAGTTATTTTGAATTTATATTAATGTAGAGAAAGTTAAAATCCATTGAGTTGGAAAGAAAAAAAAATTACATTATATTAGGCACTGCTCATGTTATGATATCACCACTTGGGTGGGCCAACAATACATCATATGTAGTCAATACTGCATTGTAGTACCACGTTTGGTAGTTTCCAATGCATGTTTTGCCGAACATGTCATCAAGGCTGATTTATTAGCAGATATTTATGTTCTTATGTTTAATTTTATTAACTTTATTTCTTGAAATTTAATGTGTGTAAGGATGTAGATTTTTTCTTGATGTTATTAATGTAAACAAACTTACCATTACTATAAAATCATAACCATATAAAATGGGTTAGTCTATATATAAGGTTGCAATGTAAGACATAAAATTTGATATTGTGTTGAGAGCATTTGGGAATAACCTTCATCTAGAAATAAGCCTTCTTTCCACGGTGGTTCTTGGTTATTCCATGAGATGCAAAGAATGTGTATTGCCATTATTTTTTAATATATTATTCAATTAGTATATTCTTGTGATAGAAATATGTTAGTTTGTCTCCTTTGTTTCATTACCTTTAACTAAAAAAAAAATGTTGGTGAGTAGAAAATTGTAGGAACATCATTTTGCTGAGGTGGTTGCCTTCTTTCATAAGCATTCCTTTTTTGGGATAATGTGTCTAATTCATGAGTATTAAAATCCCTCTTTCCATCCCTTCTTACATTATATTTTATTTATTTTTCTGCTGAATTTTAATGTCCACATATAGATACAAAGGGTCATTTGCTATATTATTAACCCAAAAAACTATTACATAATAAAATACTAGTATCGTATGAAATATTTTGGTGTATCTATGAGGTTGTAATCTATGAAAGAAAGTTTGATATCATAATAATAGTATTAAGGAATCACCTTCTTGTTCTTGTAAACTTATTTCCATGGTAGTTCTTTAGTTTTTATTGAGATGCAAATAGTTTGTTTTTCTATATCTCTACTTTATATGGTTCGACTTTCCAGGCTGATAATTATCAAAACCTTTTTCTACCTTGCCCCTATATATATAAATAGATCCATATCTATAAGCATTTGGGCTTGACCAACATTAGAAGGCAAAGGGTTATTTATAGTTTCTAGCTCAAGGCTAAAGGCCACTATATCTATATATGGTAACCATATATATATATATATATATATATATATATATATATATATATATATATATATATATATATATATGATTCAGTCTTCATCCTTGAGATGTAATGACTAATTAAATTTAATGTCTAGGAAAGAACTAGCTCTAAAAAAATAATAAAAATTTGAACCAATCAAATAATTCATAGTAGTTTCACAACACATGCCTAGAAATGTCATGGAATGTCTTAGAGTTTTATATTAGATTTAGGCTCTAGTATTTAATAGTTTATGACTTAATCCTACAGGTAATCACATAGTCTCATGCTTACTTGGCTAGGAACATACCAATTAAAATGTATTTTCCATGGGGGAATGTTTAAATTATTTGGGATTATCTTCTAATTCCAAGTATTAAAAGTGGATTTATGTAACTATGTTATCTAAAGAGTGTAAAATAAGTTTGCATTATGGATGACTAAGCCTGCATTTCTTGCTAAGAAATTCTAAACTTACTCCATGATCCAAATTTTCTACTCATGTTTACTAATCTTCATGTTGGGCTCCCTTTATGTTGGCCTCCAAAAAATTTGAAATTTTATTAAGAGACATACATTGGCCAAACTTAGAAGGAAACTAGGGATTTCATAGAGTTACCTGGGAAATCTATTACAAACTGAATGAAGTTTTGGGGCTTTGGCTCATTGATATTGTGAAATAGGGAATTATTCTTTGTGTCAAATAGATCCCAAGGGCCATTAAAGATCAAGAATATTAGAAACTTATTCTTATACATTGTATCTCCTCTAGTTGTCTTCATGGATATTAAATAATTTTTAGCTTATTCAATATTTAATGTTGGGCTGGTTCATGTTCTTTGACAAATTAAATAATTTCAGCATATTCAATCTTTAATGAATATATTTTTAATTATTAGGATCAGCAAGGCTCAGGTATAGAAAGGAAATTCCAAGCTCTGATACCACTTGTTAGGAATATAAAACATTCCTACATGTGCAAGTAAAATAAAGTTACGACAAAATAAGGTACAATAAAACATAAAGTAGGAAACAACAAACCATAATTCAATACATACATGGAAAACCCTTACACAACTAACAAGGTAAAAAACCATGGGGAAAAAGTAGATCTAGACTTAATATTTCTTGATCAACACTCTCACTTACAATAGCTCCTCTCAGCAACTCCTTTCTAGTGCTAACACCAAGCACTCAGGTGAGCAAAGCTTACAACCAATCCTTCCATGCTCTAACCTCCAAGATGCAACATGAATCTATACAATGCTAATATTCATAGCATCTAAGGGAGCTCCAAAATCATCTACCTATATATCCATGAGTTGACCCTCTAAGTCTCCAAGCTCCATCTTCAAGGATCCAATCCATGCACCTATGTGAGCCAAAGACAACAGCCTTTCAGACTCTAACCTTTAACGTGCATGTGATGCTTATAACCCAAGCATCTAGGTGAGTTAGGCATGCAATCATTTACAACTCTAACCTCTTATCATGCAAGAATAATCTTGCAAGGATCCTCACATGATACACTAATTGGATTAACCATACAAAGGAGAACATAATTCTTTAACAACATCTTACAATGAGAGAGAAAGAAGAGAGAGGGAGAGAACTTCATGGCTACTTAAAGAAATTTTCCACATTTGAGTGGGTGACATGTGATCCATAGTGGTGGTTGTCTCCATGTGCCAAAATTCATCAAAAATGACCCTCCACTTAGTTAAGATCCAAGGCCACCTTCATGTAGCTCCAAACTTTGTCTCCACTCCACAAGTGAGGAAAAACACTCGATAATGGTTTTCTTGTCTTCATCTCCAAGGGTCATCAGAGTGGATGCTCCACTTTAGACAAGATCCAAGAAACTCCATGTCACTCCAATAATTGTGCCCCACTCACACATGTGAGGCCAATTTGCAATTGTGCATTCTTATCTTCTTCTTCTATGTGTCCACACAAGTCCAAAAGGTGTTGCAATCACCTTTTGACTTTCTCTACACATGTGAATTATGGGTCTCCTTATAAATTTTACCCATGTATGACCCTTTGTCTTTTGCACTATATGACAACCCACAAGTGACTCACTAAGGACAAATCCCATTTCCTCTTGTGGAGTATTATGCCTCACACATGTCACATCATCTTGATCACATCTTGGGACCCACCATGGGCCCCACTACCATATAACCTTCTTGGAACATCACATACATGCTATACCTATGTGCCACATCACGTAGGATCTACCTCACCTCGCCAGTCACCATTTCCATCTTAGCTATGAATAGTGACCTATGAATAGTGCCCATGAATAGTAATCCATGAATAGTGATCTTTGAATAGTGGCTTCACACCTAACATTAATTAATTTATAGTATTTTTAAGAATAATTTGAATTATTGTTGTGTACATTACGATTTTATGTCCATCTATTTTTAAATGTTAGGTTTGTTAAAATTCTTTGATGATTTAAGGGAATGTAAGTTTATTCAATAATTAATGCATATATTTGTAATTAATTTATATTATTTTTAGAGTCATTTGAGTTATATTTGTAATTATTTGTCGTACACAAAAATTTTTTACAATATTTATGACGTCTATTTTTAATTTTAAATTTGTTGGAACTGCTCATTTAATGTGGATATAAGGTGAGTATCTAGTATTTTTATAAAAAAGTGGGGAAAAGGTTTGATCAAATTTTTTGTTCTGTTGAACATGTATATGTGAAATATTTAATATTGGTAAGTCAATTATTATGAAATTACTAGATGTTTGGGTGAAATGTGTCAATTTGTTTATGTTATTTATGATGTTTGGTCGAAATGGATGTTTGTTTTTAATATTACTTATAAATAATACTAGAATAAACATATGTTTGAGGCATGATATCTATGTAGAGGTAGACCTCAATGATTTGAAATATTTATATATTTTATTTTTGTATGATAAACTATCCTTGTTATTCCAAAAAAACATAATAATATATGAAATAAGCTTATCGAACACATTTTTTTAATAAACATAAGCTTTCCTTCGAATGTGTTTATGTTTATACACATTATACTTTACATAAAGTAAATTAGAATGCTATTTATGATACATGGAAATGAAATCCTCTTTCACTAGGCAAGTAGATTCATCCATATAATTATATATGTATTAAATACTTTATAATAGATAAAATGAATAGAAATAGAATTTTTTAATATTTGTTGTTACTGTTAAACTAAAATTTGATATATTTTTTTGAAAAAATGTATTATATTCATAGAGTAAATAATATATTACATGCTTGATAAAAAAAAATGTGGGTGGTATGAGATTACACAATGAGAAAAAGGTATATAACAAGAGTTACATCAAGATAAACTCCATAATTAAATCATAGTCAATATGAAAGCCTCTTTCAGTAGGCAAGTAGATTCATCCATTTTATTATATAAGTATTATATAATTTAATTTAGATAAAATAAATCGAAATATAAGTTTTTAATATTTTGTTGTTTTTAAACTAAAATATTGATATTTTATTTATTTTTTGAAAACATGCATTATATTCATAAAGAGTAAATAATATATTACTTGGTTTATAAAAAACAATGTGGGTGCATTATACACCATGATAAAAAGGTATATAACAAGAGTCACATCAAGATAAACTCCATAAATAAATCATAGCTAATCCCTAGTCCAACAAATATCATCATAAAACAATTTCATGGCATATGTTGGCAATACTAACCAACTTCCATAAATAAAAAGAAAGGAATAAAATTTATGATAACAGTGCAACCAACCCTATAGAGGGAGGAGAAGGAGGTGAAAAACTATCTAGTCTCTCCCCATATATCAACATGTAAGTGTATAATATAAAGTATGATCTCCCAATCATATTGTTTTACATTTTATTCAATACGTTCCTTTGTATATAGACAAGGTAGGTGAATAGCTAGAGATAATCTTGTATTTTTCATTGCCCTACTAGTTAGAGATTAAAATACAAGAATGTCCATAACCAACTTGTGGAGAAGGCCACCATCCATAGCCACTCAATAGTTAGAACTTTGATTGAAGGTGAGGAATATGAGTGAATAATGTAGAACGACTCCATCATTGT
>JARHVA010005842.1:830000-872500 GCA_037957365.1 Torreya grandis
TTGTATTCAAAAACTCTATTTGGGAGTGGGATAGCCATAATCTTATGGTAAAACCCTAACACCTAGATTTCAATACCTAGACTAGATTTTTCAACCTCAAAATGCTATGGATTAGGATTCCAAACATTTTTTATCAGTTTTTAGATGATTTTGTGTTTACTACCATTAGGAATACCATTAGGAAATTTTTGACCCCTGATAAATTGACTAATGTTAGGGGGCATTCCACTTATGCCCGTATATTAGTTTATGTTGATATTTTGAAGTATCTTCCTTCTCAATTAGAGTTGAGGGCTAGGGGGAAGACCTGGATTCAATGCCTACATTTGGAATGAATCCCTTTTATGTGCTAAAGATGTTTCAAAACAGGGTATCTAATCCATGACTTCCCAAGCTTTAAGTTCAATAAAACTTTTTCATGGTAAAAGGAAGTAGAAATTGAACATATTATGGTTTGAACTAAAAATGGTAGTGGATGTGAAAGTGAGGGACTAGATTTAATCTCTGAGCCCCCTTTGTAAGCAATGTCATAGACTCAAAAAAATGAGTTTCTAGTTCAGACAATGATTAAGGACATGGGTGTGACTGTATTACAAGATAAAAAGAATGGCAATGTTGATTATAGTCTAGATTTATCAGTCCAAACTCCTTTAGAAGGAAAAGGTATGTTTGAATCTTTAAAAACACAAAATCAAGCAGAATCTATGGAAATCTCTATCCCTATATTACCAAATCTTGAGGAGGAAGGAGAATGGAAAACTATAAGTACTAGAAATAAAGGAAAAGGTAAACAGAGTTTGAAACTCATGACTATCTCTTAGATCTAACAAATAAAATCTTATGAGAGATTCTTAGTAGTTTCTTCTTTCTCTATTCTGGTGGAAGGGAAATAGTTCTTGTTGAGAATCTTGGCATGGGAAGCCATTTTCATGATACTTTTTACTTGTTCTATAGATTTTTTTTTTCATATTTTGTTTCTTACACAAGGTTAGGTCCCTAGTTTAACAAGCCTACTTTTACCTTTAATAAAAAAATAATTGTAAATTTTTCCTAAAATCTAACATATAAATAATAGAATATTTCTTATGCATTATTTAATTATATTTCTATATATTTGATGTATTTAATGCATATTTGACATGTGTTTGCTTCAAATTATGAAAATAAATAGGACCATCATCCTCTATGCTTAATTTATCATGTATATGCCTCCTCTAACAATCCCTAGTTCAAATGGTTTAGCTGGATACTTCAATGTTTCATAATTCTAGTGGTAGAAGATTCTAGTATTTTTCACTTACTAAATTTATGGTGTTTTAATTTATCACTTATGCATTTTTATATACACCATTTAACCATGTAAATTTATTTTTACTTATTTTTAAACATGTGCCACATATTTAGTTAGTTTGTTGGTATTATGGATGTGTAGAATATGAATGGTACATTTTCAATTTAAATTTTAACTTTATTTAATAAAAAAATTGTCATGGAAAATTCTAAACTTAATACTTTATTACTATTAATAATTTTACCTGGATTTTTTTTCCTAAATATACTTTTATTTCAAGAAACAAAGGCTAATGTAGTGGAATTTGTCAATCATAACACCAACCATATAACGTTTGGAGTGAGGATTTGATGGCTCAAGTGAGGAAACAACATATGATGTTATAATAATGTGGATATCAAAATTATAAAATTAGACAAATCAAAAAATTTGATATATATTAATTCGAGATTTTAAAAAAAGATTATATTTTTTTTAAATATTAAAAAAATCTTATTTTATAAAATATTAAAAATAAATAATATTTTTTATTATTTATATTTTATCAAGATTAATAGATGTTTGTAAAAGTAAATATTATAAGTGTTCAAGTAATTTATGAGAATTAAAACACTTAATGGATATTTTAACTTGATTTAATTTCACTTTAAAAGTCTTAAAAATATATATGTAGAATATAAAAAGCCACACAAGATATTATGGTCCTCAAACTAATATATCTTTTCTTGATGTGAATTTAAGGGAGAAACAAATATTTAATAAAGATTTGTTTTGAAAATAAATTAATATTTAAATATTTGGAAATTTTCCATTAAATATAAAATGATTTTTAATTTGATTTTTTTTTAAAATCAAAATAATTTATTCTTTTAAAGTAAACTAGGTTTTAATATAATTCTCTTAAATTAGAGCATTTTTAAATCTCTCTTTCAATCCAAAATGAAAGGAAGCCCAAGACATCCTCCTTTATGTTTATAATGAGACCGAGACATTGAAAAAGATTTATAAAATGGAACGAGATGTTAAAAGATCAAAGAGATTTCATTTTACATACAACTATAGAAACATGTAGAGAAAGGTCGATATGTGGGATGAGTAAATATTTTTCAAAATAAAGAGAAATTGTGGTACTTATAAGAGATTCAAAGGGTTATTGAAAATAATGAAAAAGTATGAAGTAGGATTGAAAAGGAGGGAAAATAATGAAATAAGTTAAGATATTTTTATTAGAATAAATCTTTGTAGATTTTTTTTTGGAAGATAATTATTTAAAATTGTTATTATTCTTAATAAAAATGTTTTGGAAATTTAATAAAAATAAATAAGGTTAAATGGTTAAAATAAGAGAGTTTGAATTTTAAAATTTTTGACAAGTTTATTTTTATAAAAACTTATAAAATAAATGTTATTGAAATAGATATTTATATAAAATAAAGAATTATAGAAAATGATGGAATCAAGGAGTTAATCTATAAAATGAGGAAGACAGAGACAATTTATTAAATTTCAAAGTAGTTTGTTAGATGTTAATTTTTATCAAGTAATTAATTGTTTAAAAAATATTCAGATTATGGTAAATTTATTTTTGATAGGTGTGGAGTCTATCCCAAACATATTTAGGGGTTCGGGTGTCCCCTATCAAAGATAATATAGAAGAAGAAACAATTAATCAGGAAAATAAAAAGATCCCAACCAAAAAAGGAAGCGTCAAAGCGGAGAGCAAAAAGGACCTGATCAAATGAGGATAAATAGTGAAAAGAGCAATAACTACTTATATCTGGTGTGGGATGTAGTGGATTTAGATGGATCAAAAATTATGGATGAATGTAACAAAAGTTCCAAATTTCAAAAGGAACCAATGAGATCCCTTAGGAGACCCTACATTTCAAAATTTCACTGGAACCAGAACTAGCCTAGGTAAAGTAGGAGGCCTAGTTCTTCAGATAAAAAGCTACCACTAATTTTGATTGATACAGAAACTAATCGATTTTAAATAAACTTAAAACTTTAATTATTTGAAATTTTTTAAATTTATCTATAATTAAATATTAAATATATATTAAAAATTTTCACAACTAATTTTTGATCATCCTTATAATTAAATATTTAAAAAATAAAAATAATTTTCTAAATTTTTTCACTATTATTTTCTAGCCATCCCTACATCAATATATTCTAATATTAATATTAATAATAATTTTTTTTGCAAGAGATCAAACTATAATTTTTAATTTTGGGAAGAGAAAACGCTCCAAGGTTATATGATTTTTAATTAGGTTTCATCCAAAACTATTGAAATATTTAAGGAATAAATGACCATAAATTTTCAAAGGGAGTCACTTTTTTTTTTTAAGTTTAAAAAACATGTATTTATAAGTTTTAAAATATTATAACTTATTACCTTCTTCATGTGCTTTTTGGTTTTTTAATAGTAATATTTTATTTTTGTTAATATAATGATAAAATTTTAAATATATTTAATTAGTGATCTTATTTGATTTATAAAGAATTTATTAGTAAAAATTTGATATTATAAAAGGGATGAGGTCGGGATTATGCCCAAAACAATTTTGATGAAATGTCTTAACTCGAAATTACTATATAAAACAATGGTCAATCAATTGTAAACATTTGCATTTGTATTTGTATATATTTATATATCTTTTTATATGAATTCATCAACAATATTTCTATTTAATTAATATTAATTAATCACATTAATCTAAATATAAGTAAAACAATAGCGCACATTTATGGCCAAGTAAATTACTTATTGGTCATAGAGACACAATGTCAAATCTTCTCTGGAAAAATTCATTGGTCAGGAATTAAGTGTAGTATTTGTTACTTCAGAATGAACAACCCATATTCCACTTATAGCTTATAAATTCCTTCTTAATCAAAGCTACAATTCTAAAATTAAAAGAAAATATCATGATGTGATCATTTTGTTTATTTTTCTTTTCATAATGTCCATTACTTATAAAATCTATTTTAATTATGCATTTTTACTATTATTAAACACTACAAACTTTAAACTTCAACTCCTCTCTTGCAAGTGTTTTTTAAACACATGTACCTACATTATCATGCTCCCTTTTATATGGCCTTCTTTAGTGAAACTCCAAATATATTGTATGCAAGCGGTCACATGCATATTGATCATTCATTAGAACATTTGTACATTCTTAAATTGTGACATGAAATTATCTGACCAAATATAATGTTGATTGAAATTAATGTTCCTTTCACTCAACTTCTCATAGAATATCTAAAAACAAGTTTGCACACACTCTGCAGAATATGTTTGATCATCACTAGAATAGAAGTGATAATACTTTAATATTTTGTGATCATGCTTTATATTAACAAGGGCATCTATGAATGCTATATACACGAAAATGAGAATTTATACTGAATTGAAGTACTATGATTGAACCTCCCTTTATGGTTGCAATGTATAATTCTCTACACAATCAACTACTAAAACACTAAAACAATAGTAATGAATTATATATGCGCCTAGCCTAGCCTAACCTATGTTGTTCATACATATTATCTTTTCCTTTAATTCTTTCTTCTACAATTGGAATTCTCATGGAATTCCTTACCTTTTTTTTATTTTGCGCCTTTATTTTTTTGGGGGGTTCTACCTTGATAACATATTAATGCAAAGGCATGCTGGAATTCTTGGAACTTTTTTGTTTCATACTTTCTCACTGATTATTGGAACAAACTCCATATCATCTTTACTAGTAAATAAAGCATCCAGATGAGTACGCCTATTTCTCTAATTCCTATTTTGATGTCAAATCCCATGGAAAAAAAAAGAACGAAACTTTTCTGAATTCATAATTTTCGATAAAATAAAATAAAATTGATGAAAGAGAAGTTGTGTATTGGTAATACGACAAAAAGAGTAGTAGTGAGGGAACGGTTCAAATAGTAATGCACCTACCAATAATGGAAGAAATTTTCTATTCAGAGAAATTCCATTGATACAACACATTAGTGTATATAAATATTAAAGTGCACCTCTAATGGTGCATGTAGTCCCCAATATTTATTCCACATTTTCTCTATAAAATGAAAAGTAATTTATCATATATGAAAAATAAGAGTTAAGTATTGGTATTCTAATGCACAGCTATTAGTATTCTAATGGTTAAGTTTTTGTGACTTCTCGTGATAAAATTAGTTATATTGTAAAATGTATAATAAATTAGACCTTGAAACTTTAGTTATAAACAGTGGAGATGAGATATTAAAAGAGATAAAATTTTCAAAATTTATTATAATATTATGACATTTTAATTCACTATCCAAAATTAAAGTACGCCACTACTAAAACCTTTTTCCTTAATAAATCAAAGAGAAAAAAATTAAAATTATTATTAACTAAAATAAATGGTAGACCGTCAAAATGCACAAGGAGAGGAGTTGTCCCCAATAAAGAATAAATTTCAAATAAAAAATTAGCTTAACTTTATTCACTGATAGAGTCAATCATTTAATCTCTGCACTTTAATCTTTGGTAACCAATGTAACCTCTTATATTCTCATACACGTTTTGATTCCAAAACTTGTGTGAATTTTTTTCTTATAAAAATTTCCTAAAATTTTAAGAGCATATATTTTAGTTACAGGTGTTTTCTCTTTTAAAATTTCATTGGAGGGCCCCATTTCTAATCGAAAATGATGGTTTATTTTGTTTGGTCTTATAGTTCATATTTTATATTAAAAGTATATATTGAAATTTCATTAAAAATATTAAAAGAAAACATCCAAACAAATAAAAAAGTGAACTAATGATAAAAATAAATCATATTTCTAGTTTAACTCTACAAATTAATCTTACATCTTATACAAGGACCTGGTTTTACTTTGAAATGATGATTTATATTTCATATATTAAAATTTGTATTTAAATTTAAAAATATATATTGAACTTTTACAATAATTATAGATTGAAAATACTTAAGAAAATAAATAAATAATAGAAATAACTAACATTTCTAAAGTAACTCATCAAAATTATATTGAATATTATGTGAAGACTAACATTAAAACTAATTTTAAACAAGTATTTCATAACTATATAGGTTAACATATCTTTAAAAATATATGGATTCCCTTTTTAAATTGTGAATCTTATTTTTAAATGTCAAAATTATTTTTAAAAATATGCCATGTGGAAGAGAATTTCCTATCATACAAAATCTTCAAAACATATACGAGAGTATGTAAAACATCTAAGAAATGGAAATTTTAGTGGAAAGAAATAAATTATTAGTGAAACCTAAAATTATTTATTTATATTTATTTATATATATACACACACACGCTTCCAAGCTTTGTTGCATGTGAAGAATGGAAAGGATTATGTAGGAAAAAGTGTGCACAAGAAAGAAAAGATATGTAAAAAGAAGAGTAGAACACACTATTTTCCAATCATTCTAAGGGGGATATAAGGAAGAGGCTTTGGAAAACATAAATCTAAGAAGGAAGGAGTTGATTCATTCAATTGTGATAAGATAAAGAGACATATATATGTGTGTGGGGGGTTTTTGAGATGATTAGAATGATTAAAAGAGTCTTGACTTAAGACCCATCTTTCAATTTTTGACCTATTTCATATGGAAGTATTTTCAGAGACTGAAACTCAATGTTGTAGAATGATTTTATATAAGATATAACTATAACCTTATTGACCTCTTTTGATCTCCTAGGAACCTCAGGAAGAGTTGAGCCCAAAATAAACCTATTTTAGTTTTCCTTGCTCTAATAAATGAAATTATTTTGAAAACATAAAATTTATAATAAAAATATATTATTTTGTTAAAATTGGTTCCGTAGTTATTAATGGTTGTGGAAGAGATTGAAGCTTCCAAATATATTTTCAAAATTTATGGGAGCTTAAGACTCCCTTTAAATATTTTAAAAAGATAGGTACTGATAAATTAAATAAAAAAATCTTTGTATTGAAATGAAAATTTAAAAACATGGATACCTAATTAATGATTATCATCTAAAGATGAGCAAAGTGAAGAAGGATGACTATAGACAAGTCATCATTACAAACCACATTCATCTTTACCAAATCTAAAATTGAAACTTGGAAAGTGATCTATTGAACCCTTATTTCCTTGTTTAAGGATTCCTATGGTTTGCTCATCTTGTCTTAATCTGATGTTTGAGATAGAAAGGATCCAATACTTGTAATGAAACACTAAATTTTTAAGGATATAACAAATTATATTTTAAACCTTTTTTGATGTCATATAAATAGTATAAATATGTATTGCTAAACACTTTCTATAAGAGGTAAGTCCCCTTGAAAATAGAATCAAGTTATGACTTAAGGGACTAATTGACAATTATAATTGGTGAATACTGTTAGAGTTCCTATTTGAACCCCGTAAAGAGTTAGGATGAATCATTCAAGCTAGTGGTTGCTTGGACTTACCTCATTTTTATTTTATTTTTGTTTGGGCTTTGGGATCTTCTTGTCCAATTAGATAAAGTGGGTTTGACATAGTTGTAAATTGACTATGCGATCACTTGTGCGTTTTTATAGACACCATTTAATCATGTAAAAAAATTACTTAATTTTAAACATGTGCCACATATTTAATTAGTTTTTTGGTATTATGGATGTGTAAAATATGAATTGTACATTTTCAAAATAAATTTTGACTTTATTTTATGTAGTTTTTGTCATGCAAAATTATAGACATAATACTTTATTACTCTTAATAATTTTATTTGTATTTTTATATATTTATATTTAAATCTAAATAACCTTTTATTTCAAGAAACAAAGGCTAACTTAGTGGAATTTTCCAATCCTAACACCAACCTTATAGTGTTTGGAGTGTGGATTTGATGGCTCAAGTGAGGAAACAATATATGATGTTATAATAGAAACAGGTGCCTAAGTGGGCAAACAAAACATTGAAGCACCTAAAACATAGAAACATATGCTTAAATGGACCACCCAGACATTGAAAGATGTGAAACCTAATGAATTTGGTTAAACAATTTTAATATAAATGCACATGCAGCTGTATCACAATTGGAAAAGTCCATTGAAGAAATTCCAGATAGAATTGAAAAGCTCACCATGAATGATTCTCCATAATAATAACTCAATATTGTATTTAATTCAAAACCAAATTATTTTAAATATGCTAAGAATCTTGAATATTGGAGAAAATAAATGAAAGATGAGTATATTGCATTGATTAAAATGGAACTTGGAAATTGGATGATCATCCATATTTATGCATACCTATTGGCTGCAAATTAGTGTATCATAATAAATACAAGGTTGATGGCTCACTTAAAAATTTAAAAAAAAAGTCTTGTCACAAATGGATATGTTCAAAAGGAAGGAATTTACTATAATGAAACCTTTGCACCTATAGTAAAATGGACTACCATTTAAACCATGTTGTTTTGGTAGCTCACAATGAATGGAAAGTTCACCAAATGGACATCAAAATGCATTCTTGAATGTTCACCTCAAATAAAATGTGTACATGACACAAATCGAAGGTTTTTTAATAAACATACAAGAGCACAAGGTGTGAAAACTAAAAAAATCCTTATATGGTTTGAAACAAGTTTCTCGAGCATGGTACTAAAAACTAGTTGAGCACCTCATGATCATGAACTTCAAATATTTTGAGTTTGAAGATGCAACTCTTTTCATCAAAATAGTTGACAAAATAATTGTGCATGTCATGGTGTATGTTGATGAAGAGTTTTCAAATAACTGATTTGGGTTACCTTTATTACCACTTGGGTATTGAAGTAATTCAAAAACTAAATTATTTATTCATCACTCAATAAAATTATGTTAGTGACATTTTGAGCAAGTTTGGCATGCAAGATTTTAAGTCTTTTGGCACACCCATGTAATAGAATATAAAATCAACATCTGAAGATTAAATATATTTGGCAAATAACTCATTAGAAATATGATTTATGTGATCATAAATTAACTAGATATATCATTTGTAATTAGTTTCCTCTCAAGATTCATGGAAAAAACCAAGGACAATCATTGGGTAGCAAAAAATAGAGTCTTCAGATATCTCAAAGGAACACAAAAATTCTGGGCTCAAATACTCCAAGGTATGAGACTTCAAACTTGTTTGGTATTCATAATCTCACTACATTGGTGATCATGAAGATGGAAATTCCACCTTAAGTTTTTTGATGAGTTTGGGGGAAATAGTTGTTAGTTTTAAATCTAATAAGCAATAAGTGCTGATAATTTCTTCAGAAGAAGTAGAATATATGGCCACTTCAAAGGAAACTAGAGAGATCTTGTGGCTCAGAAGGGTTCTTTCAAATTTGTAGGACAAATAGGTTCTATCAACACCTGTCATGGCTAACAACACTTATGTAATTTATATGGCAAAGAATCTAGTCTTTCAAAATCAAACCAAACTTATCAATACCAAATTTCATCTAATTTGACACTATGTGAAAGTTGGTAATGTCAAGTTTCAACATTGTCCTAAAATAGAGCCACTAGAAGATATCTTGATAAAATCACTTGGACAAAAAAAATTGAAAATTTTAGAGGAATGCTTGGTATAACAAAGACACCTATAGATTAACGGGATATGTAAGAATATTCTATATAATTATTATTTATTTGTAGGGTAAGTGCATAAAGTTTGGGAACAAAAAGTGGCCTACCCGTGGACATGATTTTTATAAAAATTTTGAAATACAATCTTCTATAGATAATTTGAGATATCTACACTCCAAATTTTAAGATAGTGTAAAAACATGACATGTAGACTTTCAAGTCTAGTTTCCAAAACACTAGTTTTTTTTGTAAAATGGTTGAGTATAACTAGATCAAACATCTAAAATTTAAAGAGGAACACCTAATTTTTTAAGAAAACATAGTAAATATATGGTCTTGATGCACACCATTTTTTAAGCAATGTTTAATATTATTTGAAACCCTTTGGGGAAAATTTATATAAAATCTTCTAGCATGTCACCTATATTTTTTGTATTTTTTAGATGAATACTTTTTTTATGAATTTTTCAAATAAATATATCCTAAAAAATAAAAAATAAATGGATAGCCATCCATGTGACATGCCTAACTACCTCAAAAAAAATGAAAAACATTTTTTTTAATATGTATAGAATTAGGCCTACTTGGTCACCATTTTTTTTTTTTTTTTGACTTGGATCAATAAAAGACAAATTACATGAACATGTATAGGCATGTATGTTTATGGCTTGTAGTGGCCTAAAAAAGGCATAGTTAGAAATAAACATAGTTTGAAACCTTAAATTAGTCCAAAAATTATAAAAATCATATTTTTAGAAAGAGGAGAGCATGCTCGTCAAGACGGTATCAAGTTTTTGAATTTTCATATTGAAATTCTTAGTATATTTGGAAATCAAGGTTGAAATTTGTTGTTTATTTTCATACCTTTCAAAATTTGGTTTTACATTGATAGTCTAAGCCTTTGGCTTGGGAATCCAAGCCATTCCCAAGCCAAAATACATGGGAATTGAATTTAAATAATGTAATCTCATTAATAATTCAATCATGTCATTAATGTAATCATGGTATTTAATAAAGTGATTGCATTAATAACACAATCGTGCTACATATTCTCAACACCCTAAAACCCAAATAGGAGCCATTAAGCCTAGTAGTCTTAAGATCAAATATTGGTTGATTAAGATTATTATTTGGGACCAATGTTCTTGTCAAGAATTGATAGCATTGAATGATAATTGGATAAGTATTAACCTATAAATCAATTTATTGTTCCTTTGATCCCAATATGGTGTGCAATCAGGCCAATAGATCCCAAATTGACATTAGATGGACATATTTCCTTGGATGGAACTTGGTTGGCCCTAATTACGTATCAAATCAAACTAAATACTTGGTTTTTTATGATATGGTGTGAAATCAAAGACCCAATTGACATCATATGGACACAATTCCTTTTTAGGGCTAATTTAACCCTAATTGTGTATTAGATTGAATTAATTATTCAATCAGTTTAATATGGTGTGTTATCAAAGCACTAATTGACATTATATTGAAGGAATTCCTTTCACAGGGACCAATATCTCTTAATTATAGATTATACAAAGAAAATACTTGATTGGTTAAATATGATGCAAAATTAGGGGAAAATATTCACAATGGACATTAGATGTGTAGACACCTAAAACTAGCCATAAATGACCTCTGACTAAGCTTCAAGTCCAATTTCTATCAAATATCATAATTTGGACTAAAAACACTAAAATGCATTAATTGTTCAAATTTATTATATACAAGTGTGAATTTTTGCTAAATTATCCATAAATAGGGCAACACATTTTATGAAACTATTAGTTCTTCCTAAATTATTTTGAGCAAAAATGCCAAAAATTAAATTTGATGCTCTAAGCCACTAAATCCCCTAATTTGGAAACACACGACATGTGTATGTGTTATTTGGTGTTGGTAACATCCTAAATGGGATAACAGATTCAATGCATCTAATATCACCTTCCAATTCCAATTTAGTCAAATTTTGAGCCAATAATACAAAATTTTGACCAATTTGATTAATTTGAACATTAATTGCCAAGATTTGCACCAAATTTGACATATCATGTTTAAAGAGAATTAATTCAAATCATGAGCTTAATTAATATTTCCATGGAACTTGTTGAATATTTATTTTTAGAAATTGATTATGAGTTTTTGCATCATCAAGTGACATCATTTTCTGGGAAGGCATCCCTAGGCCATAAATGTAATAAATATATGATAAATCCCTCTCATGCCTCTTCAATGTATCTCTATCTCCAAATATTTATGAGAATTTATTGATTTTAACCTCTAAAATTGAATGGATTCTTAGCCTTACATCTTCATCTTGAGATGGATGGATCAGTTTCATTCTGATCAAATGGAAAAATCCATAAATAGAATGCCTCACACTCATAATTTTAATCTATCTTGGTGTAAAGTTATAATGCTTAATTTTTTTCAAAATCCATTTGATATAGTGTTATTATGCCAAATTTTTGATCCAAGCCATCACAAACCTAAAGTGCCATGGAGAGAAGGAGCCAAACTACTCCATTTATGAATACCCTTTGATGCACAAATAGAGAAAGTCACTCTAAAAACCATTTGGAAGATCCAAAGAAGGTGAAGGAATGTTTCTTTCATGTTTTAGTTATTTTCATATACATGATTGTTACCAAGCTTCCCCAAAGATCTAGGCATAAGGTGTTAGTTAATTATTCAGTTATGTTTTGGATTTTGATTCCATACACTAACATGATATTAATCTTCCCTTATTACAATCATATGTTCGTAAATGAAATGCTCGATGGGACCACACCCCATGAATTTGATTAAATATCTCCTACAATCATAATACTAACCATTTTAATGTCAAATCTTGGATTTTGGGGCCAAAGGGAGTGAAAATTTTATGTAGAAAGCCATTTCTTAGAAGTCATAATTTTATCACTATGGACTTGCGATATTTTCCTCTGGACCACAAAACTGTAATTGACACAATCATGGTTTTGTCTTAAAATAATGATATTGTGTTTTAGATAGATTTCTAAACTAACATTTCTCTATTTGTAGGTTGAGCTACAATATTATAATACCACAACTTGATAGTCACAATATTGCAATACCATGAGTTGACAGTCATGACATTATAATACCATGATTTTGTAATTTATGATATTATCGATTGGAGTCATGGTATTATAGTTAGAATGATAAAATTTAGCCTTTATTGTTTGGGTTAAGCAACAATACCGAAACTCTCTAAGTTGCAAGTTTGCTCTATTATTTGTGATATTGTCTAATAGAGTAGCGATTTTGTCTATTTCTACTATCTAACCCATGAGTTGTGATATTGTGTTAACCAGTCATTTTTTTGTAGAGTTATGGTATTATGCTATGGATTTGAGGTATTGCACTTTATAAACTTGAGAGCTCACTTTTCAAAGTTACTTGTTTCATTCACAAAAGAGATTTTAAGCTAAACAACATTCTGACAATTTTATTGCATGGCCTACATGAAAAGTGACCAAATCATGCTTAATTATGTCTTTTTAAACCTCTTTTGGATGCTTAAAAAGAATTAGGAATTTCAATTTGGTGCTTAAAGGAAAATTTAAGGTGTTTTTTTGAATGTTTTATAGTTTTTCTTTACATGTTTTTGTAACTTAAGGCCAAGGGGCCAAAGAACACCACCAAATCTTTTATTTTAGAGCTTTAAAATTGAACTCACTTTCAAGTTTTTTTTTAATGCAAGTTAGTTATCTTTTGATTAGTTATATTTGTTTGTGCAAAAAGGAATTTATGAGTATATGCTCTCCCCTATCCCCTATAGGAAACTTATGGGATCAAAAGTGTCGTGTTCATTGCAAACTTGTGCCTTAGTCTAAAGGCATAAACATGATGTTGTGAAGGCTCTCCCCAAGACCTACATGGCTTGGGTGATCTAGAAACAACCATAAATATCTTTTACTTAGTTTTTATTTTATGTATCTTGGCTTGTGAGGGGGACTTTATTACCTCCCATAAGTTCTATAGAAAATATTTAACCTGAGTCTTCATCTCCCAACATCGTCTTCAACCCCTTTCTATGGGGGGTATATAAATTGGGATCCCCTCACTAGGACAATAGTTTGATCAATTAAACCATCTCTGTTAGTAGAGGCTAATCTCAGGATGTATGATCATTTTGAACATCACACTACACTGATCAAGCAATGGATGTAGTGGTTGTAAAAAAGGCAAGACCTTTTTTAAAACAAGCCATATGATGTGGATCCAATTGATATGTTGCTTCTCTTGTGTGCACAATGTAAAATTTGGTACACATGGAATCCATATAGAAACATGTAAAACTTGTTAGTTTAGTCAACCCCACTTTACCACACCTTGTCAATTAAAGGCTAAAGATGATTACTTAGTTTTAATTTTTTAGTCTTTGTCTTAGATTACTTGGTCTTATTTGGATTCAAAACTTGATTGTTGAAAAAAATCTTAATCCAAATACATTGTCCACCATATTTCTTGAATAAGGAGGCGTTATGCTGCCTAAGTGAAAATCATCTTTTTCTTTGTTCAAAATTGTCATCTAAAAAACTTGTGTCGTACCATCTATTTTGGTGCAGTTATACTACCCATTTGAGTCTAGACCATTGGCCAAATTTTTAGTAAGTCTTTTATTGATAATTTAAATTCTAAATTTCACCTTTATAATTTCATAAGGTTGATATGTCAAGTGGGTTCACAATTTACGCTAAAATTGAGGGAACTTGGGTTCAATTTCCAATTTGGATTGAAGGTTGTTTTAAACTCAATACCATTGTCATCATTGGTATGACTCAATTCATCTTGCATATCGCTCACACATTGAGTCCTAAACCACATTTCATACTACCTTGACTGTTACCATTATTTTTTTGCCATAGTAAATCAAGTCATGCGTCCATTTGTTACAACACTTTTACCTTAAGGATTTGCCAAACTTTATGTGTGTCTGTCATTTGTGTTGAGGAGAGTAGTGTTATGCTACTAAAATCATGTTAAACCATTTTGCCTTAAAGTCTTGAAGAAAAAATTTATCACACCTTTTGAGAATTTTAACATCATTACAGTGTTTAATTTGTTTCATAGACCTATTTGCATAGAGTCCAATTTTTGTAAATTCAAACCAATTCAATTTTTCTTTGTGAGCCTTTGTCTAGTGTAGTTACACCATTTACCTTTGTCTAGCTTGTCAATCAAAAGATTCTAGTATTATATCATTATTTGGGAGAAAATAATCTATCTCTAAGTGCCTTTAATTTCATACCTCATGCCCATTGATTAAGTTTACATCTAAGAGTCAAATGCCTTTTTTTTGTTAGAAGTGTTTCAAATCTATTAGATTAAATATCTCATCTTTAAAGTCTAGATTTTGACATCGTTTGGCCAAAAGTCCTAGCATAGCGTGTTTCAGCCTAACTTTTGACATTGTGTTTGGCCAAAAGACCTAAAAACCTTTATTTTTCCTAGATTAGACTCATTGAAACACTTTGATCCTATAATTTGGAATTTTTATTTTTGATCCATCTACTTGACATTTTTTGTGTGAGACATGTAACATTAGACACTTGATGTTAACTTGTTTTATCACAACTCATTGCATAAGCCTTTTTGGATATACATATCCATCCTTTTGACTTGGTTCGACCAAGTTCAAACCTTTTGACATTGCTTTTTAAGACTTTGCAGAACTCTATTTCGTTTGGTAACAAAGTATTTACTATGGATCCCAACATGTCTTCCTACACTCATAGTAGCATCATGTACAATCCATGGCTTAGTAATGTAGTTACACAAGAAGAAATGGTTCAAGACCCCTATGTAGATAATGTTAGTTATGAAATGGATCCTTATCCATCTTATAACACTCAAACCCAGAAACTATTGGCTCATTATTTGGTTAACACACCTCCATATTTGGACCAAGATCAAGAATAAATAGAGAAATACCTAGTTGTGGTACCTACAGTTGAAGAACCATTTTCTCAACATCCATACTATGTGATTACACCATTAACATATGATGCATCTTTGTTTGCACATCACTTATTGGAAAAAAAGGATGATATTTTGGTCAGATCTATAGAAGTAGGGGCTAAGTTTTTGGTGGACTTCCCCCATGATAATTTGTTAAGTCTAGTAAGAATGCCTCGTAACATAATTTATAGTCAACAGGATTCTTCTATCAAACCTTTAGCTATAGTCCCAATGACATATCAAGATCCTAGTATGCTTATCAAAGCAAAAGGCCTCATGGAGGATCACTTTATACAAATGCAGATAACATACCAAACTTATTTAAACTTAATTCATAATTTTTATAATATGACCATGTCAAACAAACCTCTTATTGATTTAGCTCCTTTAACAAGAGTTTTAATAGATTGACTGCTCAATAAAATCAGGGTTTAGACCCATTTATACAAAATAATTTGATTGAAACATGGTCCATACCCCAACCATCCAAGAAGTGTCTTCTACATCTACACAGAGCACTAAGCAAAACATAGTGGACAATGCACAAGCAACATCCAATCTAAAACAAAGTGGGATAAGTGCACAAACAACTAGTCCATAAATAAATGTGCCTTTAATTAACACCATTAGTGGTTTTCAAAATCAAGGAGTAGGAGTTCTTACATCCCAATATCAAATAACTACCACTAATCCTCAACCAGCTACTTCTTAAAGTACTCAACCAATAGGATTAGGTAGTCAGCCAATGGCCAATGTTACACCACAACAAAATATAATGAATCTTACTCCTCCCTAATTGGCAAAGAGTAATATTCCATAACAGAAGGCACCATCCAATGTATCAACACATTAAAGGAAAAACATATTTCTTCCTCAACAAGGGTAACCAATGTTCCAACTCACTAGGTAGCAGTGAACATACTTTTTTCCTTGTAGAATAATATACCAATTCAAAGCCAAATGATGTCTAACCAATAACATATACATATTGGTCAACAATAAATTTTGAATCTCTAACATACATCAACTTCCCAACTAGGATTCATGTAGCAAAGAGGTTTCAATGTTCCTCAAGTACCAATTAGGATCTAATTACTTGTTGGCCATAGCATACCAAAAACTCAACAATAGGGTTTTGGTTCACACATACCCCAAAATCAACAAAGTTTGACTACTCGATAGTATTTATTTATTCAAACTCAATAGGCATATTACATCACTCCTATCTATATCCTTCCCTCTCAGTCATAATTTACCTAGAATCAGGCCCATATCCAAAACCCCAACCAAAATATCACACAGTTGCAAGGGTAACTTCAATGGTCACACCCTAATACGTGCATGTGTATTCTTGGTCATTCCCCAATAAAATCAACATTACATAGAAAACTATACCTCCACTATATTTTGGTCAAACTAATCCACTTTTGACTGTCTAGCCTTTAGTTCAAACCAATGTTCCCTCTATTTTCCTAGCTCAAGAACTGCAACAAATGAAAGATGTCATTATTGCCATCCAAACTTGGAAACAAATCAAAAATTTTAAGTTGGATTATGTATATTTTTACCCCTCAAACATGGAGTACTTGTAGATACCATTTATTTTAAGTTATGAACCACCAAAATTTGATAAATACAAGGAGAAAGGTGACCCCAAGGCTCATTTTGATAGAGTTCTTTGTCGCATGCCAACTAGTGGCATATGTCAATATATACCTTTTACTATCATTACCAAAGAGCCTAGTTAGACAATCCTTGGAGTGGTTTTTGAATATGCTAAAGAATTAAGTATCATATTTTGATGATCTTTTAGATAAATTTATGCAGCACTTTTCATACAATCTCGAGCATGATATTTCACTAGTCGACTTAACACAAGCAAAACAAAAGGTTGGTGAAAGCTTTAAAATTTATATATAGAAATGGAGAGCCCTTTAAATTCAATTCACCCATAGTTTAATAGACAAATAGTTATCTATTGTGTTTACTAAAAATTTGCATAGTGAGATATCCTATCATCTAGAACCGCAGTTTGCACACACTTTTAAAGAGATCATTGACAAAGGTTTGTTGATTGATTGATCCCTTATCAATAAAGGGATCATCAATATTACCTCATCAAATCAAAATCAAGCTACCAATCAAGGAATTGGCTATAAACAAAATCAAAACCAAGTCCAAGCACATGCATCACAACCAGCATAGGCTAATAACTATGAAAAACCTAATCCCTTAAATCAAAATAAGTATGGGAAATAGAGTAATTGAATCACAACATGTCCAAATTATGTTAACACCATCTACTCAACCCATGAAACATATGCAAATTACTCTTACTCACAAATAAAATAAGCACAATAGCCCAAGCCCACACAATAGATGCAATAACCTTTCTGATTACAAACCCCTCCTCGAAGGAGAACAATGCCTATGCATCACATTTTTAGCGACCTTGGAGAACCTATAGAATTAGTTTTTTTCAAGCTCACCACCACTAATCTGATTAGCTAGCCTATACCAAAACATTATCATAAGGGCATTCCTTATCTTGATTGGTACTACCAAAATGAATTCTATGAATATCATCAAGTTAACAAGCATAATTTACACCATTGTGTGAAAATCAAACATTTGATTCAGAATATGTTGGAGAATAGGGACATAAAATTGGATGGTGGTAATTTCACTTCTAATTAGAACCCTATAATCTTTCAAAACCCTTTTCCATAACATAACAACCAATTGCAATAATAACAATGGCCAGTGTAACATTAACAACAACAGTATCAACCACCAAGGCCAAACTAGAAGACTCAGAATAATCAATAATAGAACTAAGAGAATCTAAACAATGGATAGAACTAAAGTCAGAATGGAAATAAGCAACAAACCTACCATGTAGTTGCGCATGACTATAATAGGTTTGTAAGCCATATTGTAGGAGGTCACATTTCCACCATCTACCTTAATCCAAGACTGAATACCAATCAATCAATACCTTTGATAAACAATGTCAATCAACCAACTCACAATAGTAATCCTTCCTTGACCTAGGACTGCATATAATAATATCACCAAGCAGGGATTACTAATTTTGGAACCTATACTGATAACTCATTATTGCCTTGTGACCATGCACAAGTGCACCAATAATTGAGACTTATCCTATCTAGTCCCCCAACATCAACATCATTTATTAGTAATCATGGTCTTATATTTAATCATGATTATGCAATCATAACTCAGTGGTCAAATATTACCATCCCAAGCCCACAACCATCTACCACTTCACCCATCACCCAACAAACCATTTTACCTTAGAATAAGACATTTAACACTAACCAAAAAAAGAAGTTTGATATTATGGAATAATTACAAAAGATGCCAGCACAAATATCTATTTTATATTTTTTGTGCACATCAACAATCCATAAAAACATATTAATTGAGTTCCTTAGCCAATCCATAGTTTCAAGTGACAAATCCCCTAACAAATTTCAAGATTTGGTTCAACACCTAGCTCCAACACAACAAGTGACCTTCAACCAAAGCAATATGTCATCCCTTGGCCCACTGCATAATAATCCATTGTACATTGAAAATTTTATAGTGTCACAAAGTGAAATGTGTACAATCATCTAACATAGAAAAAGACCCTCTCAAAAGGTGATTAATCATGGTTTTACAATGACAAGCAGGCCGATTGTTATATTAATGAAAAGTATCTTATTCCTAATAAGATCATGGTGAATCATGACTATGAAGGAGGAGGCCTTAGACCAAATCAATAAGGAACACTTGAGCATATTTCTATGACTAATTACAAAAGACCATATGGACTTGAATTTAAACTCCCTGGGGGTGACCCCATGTACCTTAATCATGTTCCAATGCCTAAGACTTGTGATGATGATGCCAATAGTGAACTAGTGTCCAACCATAGCCTTTTCAATGACCTAGTTGAAACCAACCTGTTTGACACTGATTCTATTTATACCCTTATACTAGTAATTCATCACAACCCACTTCCATTGTATTATCCCCAACTAATAGACTAGGGTCAACAAGAATCCAACATGTTAATTGATCAATTTCAAAATGATGAGTCTTTCCATGATTTTTCAAGCCTTAGGGACAATGTTCTATTGGGGGACCATAAATCAAGGTTCTCAATTAAGTTGGATCTTGAAGCCTATTTTGGAGAGTGGGTGAACACCCTTAACCAAAAGAAAAAACATAAAACATTGAGGTCCTAAAGTGAAAACCTCTTTGAGATTCTTTTGGACCAGGGAAAAAGTAAAGGAAAAGGCCACTCTAGTGGTGAAAACCTATTTCAGGCACCATTAGACAAGGGTGTTCAACCTTATTCAAGTATAGCTCAGAAGACCATCAATGAAGAATTTTTTTATGATTTTGAGATCAATTTTGAATAACAAAAATCCTTTAATTTAAACATTCAGGAGTTTTCAATAGTTTTTGTTTATGTGGCCATATCTCCTATTAGGGGATTCTTATTCATCATGCCTAGGAGAGCTTGAAGAACAAGTCATAATAGAGGACTCTAACATTGCCAATAAGTTCAAATCATTACCCACTATTCTTGAAGATGGTTCAAACCTTCTAGTGGAAGACATAACAAAGGTTAACATCAGGTCCCTAGATGAGCCAAAGTGGATCAATTTAGGCACATCCCTTACTAAGGAGTGTGAAGTCCTTACAACCCTTTTAATGGAATTAATTGACATATTTGCATGGGCCTATTTTTTCATGCCAAGTTTGGACCTTGCCTTGTTTATTCACCACCTTGTGGTACATACTAATGTTAAACCAGTGAAATAAAAGCTATGTAAGATTCATCCTTGCATTTTTGTATTAGTGAAGAAAGAGTTGGAAAAACTCTTAGAAGAAGGATGTATTTGGTTGATCAACTATTGAGAGTGGATATCAAATGTTCTATCAGTCAATAAAAATCCAAAAAGAATTAGAATATGTATTGATTTCCACAACATTAACAAGTCCTACCCTAAGGATGACTTCCCATTACCAAACATTGACATGATATTCAACTCCACAATATGTTATGAGATGTTTTCGTTAATGGATGGCTTTTCAAGGTACATATAGATCAGAATAACACTAGAAGACCATCACAAAACAACATTCACCACTCCATGGGGAAAATTATATTATCAAGTTACGTCATTTGGTCTTAATAATGTAGGGGCCATGTACCAAAGAGCCATGACCATCATATTTCACGATATGATGCATGATATTATTGAAGACTATGGCGATTACATTCTTGAAAAATTAAAAACCACAGTCGATCATCTGGCAATGCTATGTAGAATATTTGAGAGATTATGTGAATACAAAGTTAGACTAAATCATAAAAAGTGTATCTTTATAGTTACCTCAAGTAAATTACTTGGTTTTATTGTGTTTCATTGACACATTAAAATTGATCTAGCCAAAGTACAAACCATAATTTAGATGCCATCATCGACTAATTTGAAGTAGCTCCATAGTTTATAAGGTAAGATCCAATCTATCTGATGCTTCATATCATAGTTATCCAAAAAATGCCATCCTTTTATGCATCTTCTGAAGAAGGGAGTGACATTTCACTAGGATGAACACTGTCAGACAACTTTTTAGGAATTAAAAGACTATCTAATGAATCCACCTATTTTGTTACCTCCCATACTATAAAATCCATTCTTATTGTATCTATAAGCTATAGATAATGCCCTGGGGTCACTTTTAGCTCAGCATGATGATAATGGAAGGAGCATGTAGTGTAATATCTAAGCTATACATTATTTGTGTATGAGCACAATTATATGTCTATTAAAAAAGCTTGTTTAGTTTTGGTCTTTGTAGCTCAAAAACTACACCATTACATGTTAAATAATAAGACCATGGTTATTTCAAAAGTAAATCTATTCAAGTATCTACTATCCAAAATAACCTTACAAGGCCACATGGCCAAATGGATCATGCTTCTTAGTGAATTTGAGATAGAGTGTGTCAACCAAAAATCCATTAAGGGGCAAGTTCTTATAGATCAGCTTGTTGAAGCACACCTTACCGACATGGATCCACTCAGATTCTAATTTCTTGATGAATCCATAATGACCATCATTGACACACCTCTCAAGGAGCAAACCTGGAATTTATATTTTGATGGATCATTCACAACACATGGATTGAGGGCAGGCCTTTTTTTTTTACACCACAGGGGGATCTAATCCCTAAATCATTTAGGATCAGCTTTCCTTGTACCAATAACATGGCTGAATATGAAGCACTTATTTCAAGGCTTTGACAAGTAGTACAATAGAACATATCTCATCTCAAGGTTTATGGTGATTCTATGTTAATCATCAATCAGGTTACAGACCACTTTCAGACCAAAGATGACAAGTTGGTGCCATACAAGACGATGGTGGACACTCTCAAATGGTAGATTATTTATGTCCAAATTGAACATTTACCAAAGGCAAGTAATAGTAAAATATATTGTATGGCTACTATTAGATCTCTGATTCGACAAATAGACATGGCTAAAGAGTATCAATTCCTCATCAATAATTTGCTAGTATTAGCTCATGCACCATCAACTATCACAATGATCTATGATATTATTGGTTCTAACTCTATTTGGTACTCAAACCTTTAAAACTACCTCCATGACCATGTTTTACCACCCTACCTATCCTAAAAATAATCCAAAGTCTTTATCCACCAAACCACTCGTTATACCTTGCTTGGATCATCCATTTACCATCATAGTTTTGATGGAATTCTAATTTGTTGGTTAACTTTAGCAAAATATACACTAGCGTTATAGGAATTTCATGATGGATTATGTGGATCTGACACCAACAGAGTAGTCCTATCCAAAAATATCTTACATATTAGTTATTATTGGCCCATGATGGATGCAGATAGAACTACATATGTGAAAAGATGTGATATGTTCCAATGACATGCCAATCTAATTCATACCCCTGACAAGACTCTAAAACCAATGTTGACACCATATCCATTTGATACATGGGACCTCAATATCATTGGGAAGATAAAACCCACCTCATCTGATGGCCATAAACATATCCTTACCACCACCAAAAATTTCACTAAGTGGGTTGAAGCTATACCCCTCACTTATGCGACTGGAAAGCAAATTTCAAGGCTCATTTTTAACCATCTCATCTATTGCTAAGGTATCCCCTCCAACATTATATCTTATAATGGTGAATCATTTAAAAATAAAGATGTCACATTTCTATGTGATGGGTACAAAATTAAACATTTTTCCATGACATATTACCCACAAAGAAATGGCCAACCTGAAGCATCAAATAAAACCATTGTCAACATCCTGAAAGAGATTATTAATGATGTTGGTTATGATTAGCACTTTCAAATATTATGCACCCTCTAGGAATACCACACTAATCACCATACCCCCATAGGAACCACTCCATACTCACTTTGTTATGGCACTATGGCCATTCTTCCCATTGAGGTTGAGTCACCTTCTCTACACATCTCCTTGAAACATGTCCTATATGATGAAGACTACCATGTAGCTTGCCTGAAATAGATAGAAATACTTGATGATAAATGCATATCTATACTCAATAATATGCAAGCATATCAGAACTAAATTTGAGGCCACTATAATCAGTGCATGAAACATAGATATTTTGAACTTGGTGATCTCTTACTTAAAGAGAACCAAAATAATTCCATAGCAAAAAATAATCATAAAGGTAAGTTCAAACCAAACTAAATAGGCCCTTTCATCATTATTGGAAATTTTGGCACCAGAGTATACAGGTTCGCTACACAAAACTTAAAGGAAATTTATGCGTTGATGAACATTTTCCACCTCAAGCGGTACTATGCTTGAGTGACTTGGTGTATTATCTATAAGGACTATTTCAAGTTTTACCATATTATCAATAGTATTATTATACACTCATCCAATTCCTCTATTGTAGAGTATAAATACATTGGCTTGAGGTCTCATCTTGGGACTATGTAGATAGTGCTTGATACTTGTTGAGGTCAGCTCAGTCATCCTTTACCCATGCTCTTGCCATTTTAAGAGAAACCTAAGCCAAGATCTCACCATTATATGAGTAATGTAAGCCACACTCTCATTGTTTTGTGAGAAACCTAAGGTAAATGCTCTTAAGATTTTATGAGAAACCTAATCCATGCTCTCACCATTTTATGAGAAACCTAATCCATGCTCTTGCCATATTGAAAGTAACCTAAGCCATGCTCTTGCCATTTTATGATCAACCTAAGCCACCCTCTTATCATTTTATGAGTAACCTAAGAAATGCTCTTACCATATTATGAGCTTGGACCATTTAGTTTCTCATCATTCTTGATTGAGCTGAGATACTCCAAAAATTCCAAAAATTGTAGACAATCATTTAGAAAAAACCAAAAACATTGACCACTTCTTTGCCTTATGAATTTTGGGAACCCTCACTAAATCACAATAAAATAACTTATTACTTAGTTTCCCTGTTCTTTTTGGCCTTTTATCTCATGCACTTGTCATGTTTGTTTTTCATCAATTATCATTTTCTTCTCATTTGCTAAGAGAACTACATTTGGCTTGAAGTTTTTTGTTGGATATGATGTCCATGGAACTATGTAGGTAGTTTCTACTTTCCTAGTGCATATGGAGACATCTTAGCCATCCCATTCCTTTTCTTTTATTCCCCCATTATGTTTTTTTGTTAATTTGTCACCTATTTTCTAGGGGCAATATTCATCGTATTGATTTTACTAACAGTAGGACTAACTATTATTTATTTGTTTATGTGCAATTTCTTTTGTTTTCAGTACTATCGCCTTGGTTTAGTCTAATTCCATTCATTGGGTGATTCCTTGAACATTTATACTTGAATCCATCCATATTCATATGTCTACATTATCATCATCGTTTTTTATCATTGGTGCATTTTTTCCCTTGAATATTGGATCTTAGGGGTCAGTCTTTATGCATCTTTCAGCCTAGCCCTCATGATGTTCTATCATGAGGCGTACTGTTAAGGGATATAGTAAAAATTAGTTTTAGTAAGTCTACTCAGTAATGGCAGCATTGACATCTCCTCGACCTCAACATCAATAACATCCCCATCATATCCCAATCATATCCCAAATAGACTAATTAAACAACAAAATAATTTCAACTTTTGTTAGTTCAAACAAGCATCTCCCTACTACTAGGTTGTCTCAATTCATTCTTATCCTTTGAATCAAGTCACCCACATCATATTTGCCACCATCAACTAATCAATCATGTTTGCCATAATCAAAGCCCAATGATTATAATCACCTATGGGAAAATCATTGTACACCATCCCACCAACATTTCTCAATGATTATAACTACCTTTGGGTAAATAATTATGTTGTCACCAAATTTACTTTCTTTTACCCAAATAGGGGCATGCTTTTATTTTGTTTATCTATCCTAACTGGGGCAACTCCATCTTCTCAATGATTATAACTACCTTTGGGAAAATCATTGTGTTATCATACCACATTGCCACTATCAGGGTATAATGCTTATAACTGCCTTTGGGCAAACCCTTGTATGCCATCCCACTTACATTTTTACTTATTATGAATACTTTTTCAAAATCACTATGTTCTCACATAATCATCTTCATATGTTTGGTCCCCTCATCTCACTTTTTTATTTTCAAGGGACCATTTTCCAAACCCCTTGTGTTAGTCATTCCCTTGAGGGGGCATCATATTATTCATATATTGTAATTCAAGTTGTAGGAAAACATGACCTTTTCATTCTTTGAAAAAATGATACTATTCTTATAGCTTGCAATGCCTTCCCAAATAGGGGTAAACTGTAGACACTTAAAACTAGCCATCAATGACCTTTGACCATGCTTCAAGAATAATTTCTATCAAATATCACAATTTAGCCTAAAAACACTAAAATGCATTAAATGGTTTGAATTTGTCATATAGAAGTGTTAATTTTTACTAAAGTATCCTTAAATAGGGAAACACATTTTATAAAATTGTTATTTCTTCCTGAATCATTTCGAGCCAAAATGCCAAAAATGCAATTTGATGCTCTAAGCCACTAAATTCCCCTAATTCAAAAGAACATGACACGTGCATGTATTATTTGGTGATATAAAAATCCTAAATGAGATAACATATCCAGTACATCTAACATCACCTTCCAATTCCAATCCAATCAAATTTTGAGCCAATAATATGACATTTTGACCAATTTGATTAAGTTGAGCACCAATTGCCAAGATTTGCACTGAAATTAACTAATCATGTTTAAATCTAGTTAGTTCAAATCATGATCCTAATTAAGAATTCCTTCAAACTTGTTGAATATTTATTTTTGGAAATTTATAATGAATTTATACATCATCAAGTGACATCATTTTTTGGAAACGCACCTTTAGGCCATAAATGTAATAAATATCTAATTAAGCCCTCCCATGCCTCTTTAATGCCTCTATATCCCACATATTTATGATAGCATTTATTGATTTTAGCCTCCAAAATTAAATGGATTTTTAGCCACACATCCTCATCTTGAGATGGATGGCTTAGGTTCATTCTGATCAAATGGAAAAATATATAAATAGAAGGCTTCACACTCATAATTTTAAACTATCTTGGAGTAAATTTATAATGCTTAAATGATTTCAAAATCCATTTGATATAGTGTTATTATCCCAAATTATTGAGCCAAGCTATCACAAACCTAAAGTTCCAAGGAGAGAAGGAGCCAAATTACTCCATTGATTAAGACTCTTTGATGCATAAACCCAGCAAGCCATTCTACAACCATTTGGAAGCTCCAACAAAGGTGAAGGAATGTTTTTTGATGTTTTAGTTGTTGTTTTCATATGCATGTTTGTTACCAAGCTCCCCCAGATATCTAGGCATAAGTTTCTAGTTAATTAGTGTGTTGTGTTTTTTTTATTTTGATCTCATACACTAACACAATACTAATCTCCCCTTATTGTAATCATATGCTCACAAGATTGGCATAATTCATTGCATGGGATGAAAAATGCCTTGATTGATATTCTAGGTGGAAGTAGTTAATTATATAGGACTTGGTTATCCTCAATTATGTATAGTATTTAAAAATATATCAATTGATTTAACATGGTGTAATTAGAGCTCCAAATGACATTATATGGATGTAATTCCTTGTTTGGTGATTGAGTGGCCCCAATTGCATATCATATTGAACCTAAATACTTAATTAGTTTAATATGATTTGAAATTGGGTCTAATAGAACCCAAGTGGAACATTATATGGAAAAAAATACTTTCATGCCTCAGTTGGCTCTAATTATGTATAAGATAAAACCAAATACATGATTATCTAGATGTAGTTTACAATTAGGGCCAATGAAGTTGTAACTGACATTAGATGTATGAATAGTTACTAGCATGAGCCTTGGTTGGCCATAATTGCATATTCAACTAAATTTTAAAATACTTGGTTGATTCAATATGTTATGTATTTGGGACAAATAGATCCCTCTGTTGACAGTATAAGGATGAAATTTCTTACACAAGACTTGTTTGGACTAAATTTCATCTACCATATTGAACCAAATATTCTTTCAGTTGAAATTAGTGCACAATTAGAATCCCAATTGTTAGTAGATAGATGTAATTCCTTATAGAGGATTTAATTGGTCCTAATTTTATATTAGATTCAATCAAACACTTAACTATTTGAATAAGGTGTGAAATTAGGGCCCTAATTAAAATTATGTTGACACAATTCCTTGGGCAAGCCTTGATGTGCCCAAATTATGTATCATCTGGAATTGAAAACTCAATTGGTTCAATATGGTATGTAATAAAGGCAAAGAAAGCCCCAAGTTTTGTTATATATGAATGTAATTCTTTGTGCATGGCTCCTTTAGACCAAATTGCATATCAAATTGAAACAATACTTTTTTATTTAATATGGTGAGCACTTGGATCCCTAATTGATATCATATAGATGAAATTCCTTACCTTGAGGCTCAATAGGCCCCTAGGACCAATTTAGCCCCAATTAACATCCTTTATATATAGTAAGAATTAGGTTCACAAGGATGAACTTGGTTAAAATTTCATCAGTCATTACCATAATTAACTTCATAGGCTCAATCTATGATGTTGTGTGGGATAATTGATCCCAAATTTGTATTCTTTACTCACAGATCTACATTCAAGGAGCTCAAATTTTCCCCAATCACCATCATGATTGTGCCTTATATACCCTAAAACCTATACCTTAAGCCCTAATCCCTAAAATCTAAACCAGAAATATAAACTCTTTAAACCTTGAACCAATCATTTTAGCCTAAATTAACATCATTTAGACTAAGAATTAAGTTCATCGGGCTCATTTTGGCCTAAATCACATGACTGGTTGCCCCATTTGACTAATTAACTCAATCTACATGATGACATCCATGGTATAATGACTATTAAGCATGGGATATATTGAGAGGGGGGGTGAATCAGTATATCATATATCTTATAAAACTTTCCCTTTATGAAATTCCACTTAATCAAACATTCAATATATGCAATAAAACTGAAACAATAAACACCACACAAGATAGAGAGAGACACTAGATATAACGTGGAAACCCAATGTGGGAAAAACCATGGAGAACAATCTCAAGTATATGAATGAGCACCAACCCAAATAATATTTGCAAGCACCAACTTACACGAACACCAACCCCTTTGTTGAGCACCAACACAACAACTATTCATGAGCACCAACCCACAAGAGCACCAAACTCTTTGTTGAGCACCAACACAGCAACAATTTGTGAGCACCAACCCCTTTGCTGAGCACCAACACAGTAACAATTCATGAGCACCAACCCATAGGAGAACCAACCCCTTTGTGTATACCACACAACTATCTCTCAATATTTCTATCTCAACAAATGATAGTTCATTACAACATCTCTTTTCTCTCTCTCACCTTTACTCTTCTAAGCTAGATATAATAAATACAAATCATATTCATCTCTCACAATTGCTCTTTTAAGCTAGATATTACAATATCAAATCAACCTCTATCACACACATTATAAATGGCTTCTCAAGCCTTTATTTATAACTTTCCAAATGACCTTTGGCCTTCCCCCTTTGTGACCCTTCAATCCTCATGGAAAATGGTGCCAAACTTGTATGACCCTTCATATCCTTGCCTTTAAAAAGTCATGTGGTGACCCTTCATGAGAAAAAACGTCCTTCCCTCTTTTGTCCTTATCTTGGTGACTTTTCATATTCCTCAAAGTGTCCCTTCATGAGAAATTGCACCCTTCCTCTTTTGTCTTTAATTGGTGACTCTTGGAATTCCCCAAGATGATTCTTCATGGGAAAATGCATCCCATCCCTCTTTTCTCTTTACCCCGTGGCTCTTTGACTTCTCCATGGGCCCTTCTTTTGTCTCATATGCAACTAAAAATATATTCTTTAATATTAAATAAATATTAACACACATTAGCCAAGATATATTTATTACAAACATTATTAAATGCAATGGGGCCTTTATCACCAATAATGCTAGACATTTGACATCAATGACAATATTTCCAACAATCTCCCCCTTTGTCATTGATGGCAACCTCAATCTTGAAACTGCCACATCCTATCACTTACACATACTGTCATCTAAAAACATACAGTAACTCTCCCTTACTATAGTAACCTATACCTATTCACTGTACCTATTTTTGTGCCTGTACCTATTATTTTCCCCCTTTGACATCAATGGTAAAGGGCCTACCTAGAGCTAACACTTAGCTCCCCCTCAACTGATGCTAAACATCAATGGCATGAAGTAATAGAAATTACTCCCAACTTCTCTAACAGATACTCAAATGTGTCTGTTGGTAGTGTCTTTGTGAAAATATTTGCAATATGCTTTGTAGTACTAATATATTCCATCTTAACATGTTGATCTACAACCTGCTCTTTCAAGAAGTGATATCTAAGGGGAATATGTTTTGTTCTTTAATGCATTACTAGATTTTTTGAAATATTTATAGCACTTGTGTTATCTCATAAAATGGAAATAAGTTCATCATAATTTACCTTGATATGTTCCAAATTTTTCCACATCCAAAGCACTTGAGTACAACACAATATTGCTGCAATATATTTTACTTCAGCTGTAAAAAGTGATATTGAATTATCCTTCTTGCTTAGCCATGATACTAAGCTATCACCCAAGGAAGAAAGCTCCTCCACTTGTACTCTTTCTATCATATAAGCACCCTACCCAATCTGAACCTGTATAAACAACTAAAGTGAAATCTTTACCTATGGGAAACCATAATCCATAATCCAATGTCCCCTTAATATATCTGAATATTCTTTTCACCAACTAAACATGACTATCTCTTTGAGATGACTGATATCTTTCAACCATACCTACTGCATGCATGATGTCTGGCCTCGATGCTGTCAAATATAAAAGACTACCAATCATAGATCTATACAAAGATTGATCTACAACAGGTTAATATTCATGCTTGCTCACCTTATTTCTTGTACACATAGGTGTGCCAACTAGTGCACAATCCTCAAAACCAAATTTTTAAAGCATTTCCTTGGCATATTTACTTTGAGATATGAAAATTCCTTTATTTGATTGAAATATTTTCAATCCTAAGAAAAATGATAATTCTCCAAGCATAGACATCTCAAATTATTTTTGCATTCTATCAAAAAATTATTTTATCATCTTTTCAATATTTCCTCCAAAAATGATATCATCAACATATACCACAACAATCAATTGATGCTCACCTTGTATTTTGATATAAAGATTACTATCAGCAAATCCTCTCTTGAATCCTTGATCTTGCAGGTACTTATCAAGTCTTGCATACCAAGCTCTGGGAGCTTGTTTTAATCTATACAATGCTTTCTTCAATTTGCATACATGATTACTAATATTCGATAGAATAAACCCCTCAGGCTACTCAATGTAGACCTCTTCTTCAAGATTCCCATTTAAAAAGGCAGATTTGACATCCATCTGAAACACTTTGAAATTTTTAAACACTACATATGCAAGAAACATTCTAATATCCTCTAACCTTGCCACTGGTGCAAAAGTTTCTTCAAAATCTATTCCCCCAATCTGAGCATATCCTTTACATACTAATCTTGCTTTATTTCTAGTCAATTCTCCATTTTCATTCAACTTATTTCTATAAACCCATTTTGTTCTTATCACATTTTGATCTTTTGGTCTAGCACTAATTCCCAAGTATCACTCTTTTCTATTTTATTTAATTCTTCATCCATCACCTTAACCCAATGCTCATCATGTCTAGCTTCTAAAAAATTTCTAGGCTGAATTTTAGATAACAGAGAGAAATTAACTTGTTCATATTCACTTACCATCATTCTTCTGGTGTGAATTCCTTCTTTTATATCCGTGATGATGTCACTTTCATTATGATTTCTCTAAATGTATTTAGATGGATTCTTGGTGCCCTTTTCCTCCTTCTCCTTTTCCTCATCTTCATCCGATTCTTCAAAGCCTTCCTCTTCAATGATTTCAGGAATGTCTACTAGATCATTGATTCTTTGTTTTCCATCTTCTTCTATCCTGACATTTGCACTTTCAACAATTTTCTTGGTTATTTTTTAATAACATTTATAAGCTTTAATTTTTCAAGAATAACCAAGAAATATACCTTCATCTGCTCTGGATTAAAACTTACCAAGTTTTTCATCGGTTCTCTTTATGAAGCATTTGCTATCGAAAACTCTGAAATAATCAACTATTGTTGGTTTGTCTTTCCATAGTTTGTAAGGAGTCTCGTCACTGTTGACTCTTAATAAATTTCTATTCTAAATATTCACTATTATACCAACTGCCTCTCTCTAATATTTATCTTCTATCTTGGATTCATTTAGCATTATTCTCGCCATCTCCTAAACTATTCTATTTTTTCGTTCAACTACTCCATTTTGTTGTGGAGTTCTAGCTACTGAATAATGTCTCTTTATTCCATGATCTTCACAAAACTCAATAAATTGATTTGACATGAATTATCCTCCTTGATCTGATCTTAGACACTTAATCATCAGATTAGTTTCATTCTCAACTAATGCTTTGAATGCTTTGAACTGTCTAAAAGCTTCTGATTTTTTCTTTAAAAACATTATCCAAGTCATACGTGAAAAATAATCAATAAGCAACATGAAATATGTATCACCTTGAGTACTTTGAGTCATCATAGGTCCACATAGGTCAGTGTGAACAAGATCTAGCATCTGAGTGGTCGAGTACTCTTTTATTTTGAACCGCCTTCTAGCCTGCTTCCCATGCTGACAAGGTCCACAAAGCATGTTAGATGGCTTTGTAATCTTTGAAAGATTCCTGACTGCTTGGTTTTTTTTTATTTTGACAAGATTGTCAAAATTTATGTGCCCCATTCTCTTGTGTCATAGCCAACTTTCTTCAATCTGACTCAAACAACATTTTTGACCTTTGATGTCTGATAGCATATATAAGTTATTACATGTTCTCTGAGCATCTACAACTAATACATCTAAATATTTTCTTCAAATTTCACAACCTTCTGCATAAAACTTTAGTGTGTACCCTTGATCACTTATTTGACTTACACTCAAAATATTATGCTTAAGACCTTCTACATATAAAACATGTTCAGTTTTAGTTCTACCATTATCTAAACTTAGTGTACCTTTTCCAACAATTCTGGCAGTAGTATTGTCTCCAAATTTCACTGTGCCACCATTGATCATCTTCAAGGTTATGAACTTGATCTTGTCTCTTGTCATGTGCCTCAAACATCTGCTATTAATAAACCATGGCTTTTCTTCATTTCTTGCATGCAAAGCTGTTTGGACCAACATAGAACCTTCAGGTTGTTTCTCTTGCCATGTCTGAACCTTTTTCTTGATGAATGGAGCACTAAAAATTTGGTCCTTCTTGATTGACTCAAACACGCTTCTACATACTGAGCTATGTGTCTGAAGTTTTTACACTTGTAATAAATTATGGTCTCTTCATCAAAGCTTGATAGAGGAGCAAAAGAGTTATAGCTTCTGCTTGACTCTACATGACCTTCCTTTTCCTTATTTCTGAGATTGTTAGCTATTTTTCTACATTCTAATTTCTTATGACCATATCCATTCCAATAAAAATAGTAACCATAAAAATAGGACCTATTTGTGTATCTCTGACCTGATTGCCTTTTATAGCTTTGTTCCTTCTAGCCTTCTTTGTCCTCTGTATTCTTCACTTCTTCCCTTCTTGTTTCCTCATTTGTAAGAGCTTCAACATAGCTCTTCTTCTTTTCAAAACTGATACATGTCTTATCTGTTATTGCCTTTTGGCTTTCTAATATCTTATTTAGCATATTAATGATATTCTTAAATTTTGAATCATTGGTTGCTCTATCATTGATTGCTTTATTTGTTTTATCAAGATCTGGTTTTAAAGAAGCAATTTCAATAACATACCTCTCACATTCTTTTCTTACTATTTCCAACTATGCCATTAGATCTTCATTCTTCTTGGCTTCTTCAAAGTGTGCTTGTAGATCTTCAATAATCTCCTTTGACTCCTTTTCATTTTTCTCGATCTAGCGCTTCAATCTTTGATTTTTCTTTTCAACAGATTTTAACTCTTCTAAGGCACACATGAGTTCTCCTTCCATATTCACTTTGGCTTCATCCTATTCTTCTTCTTTATCAACTATTCTTTTACTTGCAGAGGCACCTTCATGTATGGCCATCTTGTGCTTTCCTGATCTACCTTCAAGCTATAAAACTTTTTCAAAAAAGAACCTGCTCTAATACCAATTGTTAAGCATGGGATATACTGAGAGGGGGGTGAATCAGTATATCATATATCTTATAAAACTTTCCCTTTATCAAATTCCACTTAATCAAACATTCAATATATGCAATAAAATTGAAACAATAAACACCACACAAGATAGAGAGAGACACCAAATATAACGTGGAAACCCAATATGGGAAAAACCACGAAGAAATATCTAAATTATATGAATGAGCACCAACCCAAACAATATTTGCAAGCATCAACTTGCAGGAGCACCAACCCCTTTGCTGAGTACGAACATAGTATCTATTCATGAGCACCAACCCATAAGAGCACTAACCCCTTTGCTGAGCACCAACACAGCAACAATTCGTGAGCACCAACCCACAGGAGAACCAACCCCTTTTTGTATACCACACAAATATCTCTCAATGTTTCTATCTCAACAAATGATAGTTCATTAAAACATCTCTTTTCTCTCTCTCACCTTTGCTCTTCTAAGCTAGATATAATAAATACAAATTATATTCATCTATCACAATTACTCTTCTAAGCTAGATATTACAATATCAAATCAACCTCTATCACACACATTACAAATGGCTTCTCAAGCCTTTATTTATAGCTTTCCAAATGACCTTTGGCCTTCCCCCTTTGTGACACTTCAATCCTCATGAAAAATGGCACCAAACTTGTATGACCCTTCATATCCTTGCCTTTGAAAAGTCATGTGGTGACCCTTCATGAGAAAAAATTTCCTTCCCTCTTTTGTCCTTATCTTGGTAACTTTTTGTATTCCTCATAGTGTCCCTTCATGAGAAATTGTGCCCTTCCTCTTTTGTCTTTACTTGGTGACTCTTGGAATTCCCCAAGATGACTCTTCATGGGAAAATGTGTCCCATCCTTCTTTTGTCTTTACCCCATGGCTCTTTGACTTCTCCATGGGCCCTTCTTTTGTCTCATATGAAACTAAAAATATATTTGTTAATATTAAATAAATATTAACACACATAAGCCAAGATATATTTATTACAAATATTATTAAATGCAATGGGGCCTTTATCACCAATAATGCTAGACCTTTGACATCAATCACAATATTTCCAACAATGACAACACAAAAACACATTCTATAGTCACAAATGGGTTCAAGTGATTCAAATTATCCTCAATTATCTTTGCGATTGACCTTGTATACCCTAAACCATGTATATACATTAAAACCTAGAATCCATAAACATTATACCTAAACATTATACCCTAAATTGTAAACCATAAACTTTCCCTATTTACCAAATTTAATTTAGTCCCAATTAACATCCTTTGTAGTAAGAATCAATTTTGAACACATGGCATATCTAGTGATTAGACATTAATATATATAGGTCCTTAATCCTAAACCCTTTTCCCTAATACCTAATCCTTAAAACATAAATTATAAGAGTTCTTTATGCCCTAATGCCCACTACATGCCACAAACATATATGCCTTATGATATAACTAATTTTATCATGAGATGTCATAAAATTCACTCTTTAAATATATGGCTAAAGCCTTTGGAGTACCAATCTAGTTGTGCATCTAAAATAAATTAGGGTTATTTCTATCCCCTTTAACCTCATTAACAAAAAAGGAGGAGATAGTTGATTATTTTAATCGAGGAGACATTTGAGGCCAATTTGAACCCCTTCAATAGCAAGATATTATTTGGGACAAAATCAAAAGATTAATCTTCTATCATGAATTGATCCAGTTAGTCAATTTGTGCAATTCCCTACATGATCTGGGCAAAATAGAACCCCTAAACCAAATTTATGGCTCAATCGATAGTATAACATGTATTCAACATGTACATGGCATAATTAACCCTAATTTTATCAAAAATGCAAACATGAAGGCAATTAATTCATAAATAGGTGTCACAAATAACTCAAATGTTCTTCAATTACCTTAGTGATTCGACCCTATATCCAATATCTTAAACCCTAAGTTACCCTATACCATTTAATTTTAACCCTAAAACTATGTACCATTTAAATTAAACCCTAAACCATAATCCCTAAACCCCAAACCCTTTAAATTATAGACCCTCAACCCTAGACCAATAAATTTATCCCCAATTAACATCCTTTATATATATATATATATATATATATATATGAATGAGGTTTACAGGGATGATCTTGGTTAAAATTACATCACTCATTACCATAATTGACTTCTTAGGCTTAGTTTGTGATGATGTGGGGGATAATCGATCCCAAATTCATATTTTTTACTCATGGATATAGGTTCAAGGCTCCCAAATTTTCCCTAATTACCTACACAATTATATAAATATACCTTAAAACCTATACGCTAAGCCCTAATACCTTCAACCAATCATTTTAGCCAAAATTAACATCATTTCTAAACTAAGAATTAAGTACACAAGGCTTAGTTTGGCCTAAATCACATGATTGATTTACCCATTTGACTAATTCACTCAATCTGCATGATACCCTAAACACTATACCATAAATTTTAAACCATAAGTTGTCCCTATTTACTAATCGATTTAGTCCCAATTAACATATTTTGTAGTAATAATTAGGTTCATGTGGAGAGCGATTAGACAAATTAATATACAGGTCCTTAAACTTAAACCACATACCCTAATCTCTAATCCCTAAAAAATAAATTATAAGCCCAATGTCCTAATACCCACTACATGCCTCAAACATGCATGCCTTATGATATATCTGATTTTATCAAGAGATGTCATAAAATTCATTTTTTAAACATATGACTAAATATTTTGGAACTTACCAATCTAGTTTTTGACCCTATTTACCCTAAATCTAAGCCCCAAACACTATACCCTAAATTATAAACCAAAAACTTTCCCTATTTACCAATCGATTTAGTCCTAATTAACATCCTTTGTAGTAAAAATTAGGTTCACACATGGCATATAGTGATTAGACATTTTATACACCCTTAAACCCAAACCCTACATGACCTAATCTTTAATCCTTAAACCCTAAAACATAAATTGTAATTCCTAATCCCTAATCCATAAACCCTATGCATTAATGTATTAATCCTCAACCCATAATCCCTTATGTATATTAAGAATAACATAATAGCATTATTTAATAAAATGATCATGTTATTCTTAACATAGATAACACTTGATTCTCATTTCCAATTACCAACCCCAAATCTTATGTTGACATTAATGTGATCTCATTATTACATAAAGTGATCATGTTATTATTGATATAAGATTCACAATGGGTTGGATGGGTCAAAACCTTATAGAACACATAACATAATCACTTTATGTAATAACATGATCATGTTATTATTATTTTAGATAAATATCACTTAGATCATGTTATTATTATTTTAGATAAATATCACTTATTAATGACTATTTTTAACCCAAATTGAGACTTTTATCCCCAAAAACATTCTCTAAGTACGTTTGTGATATCTACATACTTGTGTACTTTACCCCACCTTTGAAAAGTTGTCAATTCTCCCTTCTGATGGGTTCTAAATCATGTTCAAAGAGGAAGAGGAAGTTGTTTAATAACAAAACATGAGAGGAATTAGAATATTTGAGAGAGAAAAACAAGCTACAAATGCAAAAAATTTGTGTTAAATAAGGTACAAACCCTATTCCTGATGAACCAAATGCCATAGATAATGAGCTAATGGATGCTAATGAATTAAACAATGATGAAATTGACTATAATCAATTGATTGATGTTGAAATTTACCATAATGAAATGAATAATAATGAAATTGACCATAATGAAATGAATAATAATGAAATTGAAAATAATGACTTAGTTAACGTTGGAAGTTCACATTCAAAGTTTCATGTTTTATATTTTGTTGATGATGAGTCTATGTATGATGCTTCACCCCCCATGAATGAAGAAAATTTTATGGAAATAATTAATGATGAAATTAACCATCATGAAAATTTCATGGAAACATATAATGAATAAAGTAACAATGAATAAAATGTTATCCCACATCTAAATAATAAAAATAATAATGGTTTTCAAACACCCTCTCAAAAAATTCCACCATTACCAAAACCTCAAAGAATTGTGCATATAAAAAAAAAGCACTTAATTGAAGTTGATGAAAAATATTTTAAAACTAATGCATAATGAAATGTCTAATAGTTAATCAAGAAGACTGGCTCAACAAATTTGGGATACTTTCTTTCATAATTTGGAGTATGATAGTCAAAGATGTTAATTATTTATTTCATTGATAAAATTTATTAAGATGAGACCTATAATTTACACATTAGGACTAAGAACATCTAACATGAATGATGAAAATGATGAAATTATTAAAAATCTACATGATGGATATCATACTGCAGGCCTGATATCATGCAACAAAGATTGTAATTCTTCCCAAGGTATAATGACAACTTGTGAAGTAAGTGATAAAACATGGAAAAATGATTAATTTTAAAAACAACCCAAATACTTGATATAAACAAAAATCATTAATTAAAGTAATTTCAAGATGTGAAAGACTTAATGAACCTAATACAAATGACCTCTGGGCAGTTTTGGTAGACTTCCATGAAAAGATAAGGCTATAGTCGATATTCTCAAAGAGTTACTTGATAAATTTTGGAAAGACAATACAATAGTTTCACTGAATGCAAGAGATGTTTTGAAAAGAAGAGTTGGTCCTCATAACCGTGAACCACATCAAAAACATTTATTAGATATGACTCAAACATAATTGTACTCTAAATTTTTGGAAAAACATTTCCAAATTTCTATTTTTTAAAGATATTTTGAGATGGAAAAACCCTTTTATGTTAAAATAAATCACACACGCACCACTTATTATTGTAGGCAATATGTTGAATTTTCAATGCACTATGATTTTTTTTGCCATATTCATTGTACTTTGTGTATTAACATTTTTTAGGAGTGTGACATTGAATTGCCACAAAAATCAACTAGGGAATTTATTCCAACTATATTCTGCGAAAAATTTGATGGGAAATTATTTTACAATAAATCATGTTTAAATAAAAATTACAACATTTGTGGTGGATTGCCAAATTTTTAAAAAATGTATCCATGAGGAGATTACAATTTCAATTAGACATGAATTAGTTGGTTTAATCAAATATAAATCAATGACTTATCAAGTAAAATATGGAAAATAATCTAAAAAGGTGTGAGCTTATTACAAAAAAGATACCTATTTTTGAATTTTTGGTCAAATTTAGGGAGAAGATTTTTTATGACTATGAAAGGTGCACACATAGGACTAGATGATTGGATGAATATTTAAATATATGCAAGGATACATTCCCACTTAATTCTATTGTTTTAGTAGTTGATTTTACTAGGAATTACTCATTCAACCCCCAAATGGAAGTTTAATCATAGTATTACAACTCATCATAAGTTACCATATTCATGCATATAGCATTCATACATGCACTTGATAGTATAGAGAAACAAATGAAAATATTAAGGGAATATCATTTATATATCAGCAGTGATAGATCACATTATTCAGAGTATGTGCAAGGTTATTTTCAAAATTTCTATGAACAATTAACTCAAAGGAACATTACTTTCAATCAACATTACATTTGGTCAGACAATTGCACATCATAATTCAAAAATACATGGATGTTTTATTGGTTGAGTAGGATGCACGTTACCACTAGTGTATAACACATTTAGATTTTCACTGAGGCTAGCCATGGAAAAGGGGAGCATGAAGGTGTTGGGGCATGTGTAAAAAGAGCTATTACAAGGGAGGATTTGAAATTTGAAGAGGGTGTTCATTTGATAGATGCAAAAACTATGGTTAAATTGTGTAAAAAGAACATGTGTCATGGTGCTCAAATAAATTATATTTTTCATAGACATTTTTGGTTAATGGAGGATGAATAATTGGCAAAGTGTGGGTATTGTATGACTATAACAAGTTCAAGTGACCTCCACTCATTTCATAGATCAAATGCAAGTTCTTGGACTATTCATATGAGGCACTTAGCATGTTTCTATTCTACTTGCCTAGACTATTTTTAGAATGAGTGTGAGTCACAAGAGTGGGTGGATGATTGAAGTTCCAAACCTTTAATTACAATAAAAACATATCAAGTTCCAATAGCATTACAACTTATAGATATGACATCATCAAATAAATTTGACCATGTATCTGATCTAGTGCAACCAGGTAGAATATTTTTCATTATATACAATTTATTCTCATTAAATATATCTTTATATTGTCTCTAAAAATGATTTTTTGTAATACGGGGCATTTTTTATAGTTATTGCAGATGAATATAATGAATAAGGCATTGAATACTACTTTTGTCAGTGTGTAGAGAGAAATAAAAAGTTGACTTCCCCAATCATAGATGGAGAAAACATTAACTATCCCACTGGGTCAGTGGTAGTCACTAAAACTTGGTTTTGGCAATATCCTATAAAAAATTTAGATCAATGGTTGTTTGAAGACTTTGAAATGCACAGGAAGATATTGCACTATTCAAATTTGGTTCTTGCAATGAATATTCAATTACAAAAATATCATTGGAGGCCATTAAACAAGAAACTATGGAAAATTTGGGAGTCTGACCATCAAGTTATTCTTGATATTATCAAGGTTAGAGCAGATCCTAGTAGTTCATTAACTTGAAATATGGAGGTATGTTGACTTTCAAAAGTATATGTAATCAATTTTACCAAATGTTTTTAATATTTTCTAGGTAGTACATATATAAATTTCATTTTTAATTACTTACTAATAATTTTTTTTAGGTTAGTGGTGTTAGATAAGCTTCCATATTCACATGGTTGGAACTGTCAGTAAATAATTCTATATTCTTGAAGCTAATAGAAGCTTAGGTTTTATGGGTATTTGAACTTAGGCTAAAAAAATGCATTTTTATTGTATTGGGAAGGGTGTTCTTTAGGCCATAATGGGTGGTGGGTTTATCAATAGGGCCTAATGAGAGGCCAATAACCTAGCCCTAGACATTATCTAACCCCTTGAACATGTTTGAAGTGTCAATTTTTACTCAAAAAACATTTGAATCAGAGTTTTGCAACCATAACTTGAACTTTGATAACATTTATTGTTAGAGTTTTCACACTCTAAAAATGTAGTTAACATGAACTTCAAAGTGGATTAGAAGGTCATGGAGGTGTGATAACATGTAATTTATCTATCTATACATGATCAAAGTGATAGATTTGTAGGTGGAGGTACTAGAGGTAGAAATGCCAATTAGAGCTCGAGAAGTTGTTTGTTCACTGACAAAAACTTGCATTTTAAGAATCATCACTGCAACTTGTCTAATGGATTAATATCAAAGCTTCCACCTAAGTTCTCTAGGGTGTGATTAGAAGATTAACAAGGTATGTGAGGGTTTTCATGGTTCATGGAAATGACTTACAATTTTTGTTTTACGTATGTTTGAACTTAGGCTAAAAAATTGTATTTTTCTTGTATTGGGAAGGGTGTTCTTGAAGCCAGAATGGGTGGTTGGTCTATCAATCATGCCTAACAGAAGGCTAAGAACCTAGTCCTAGATATTATCTTACCCCTTAGATGTGTTGGTAGTGTTATTTTTCACTTAGGAAGCATCAAAACTAGAGTTCTACAACCACAACTCAAACTTTGACAACATTTATTGTTAGTGTTTCCACTCTCTAGAATGGTAGTGAAAATGCAATTCTAGGTGGATTAGAACATCATGGTAGTGTGTTAATATTTAATTTTCATATCTATACATTATCAAAGTGATATATTAATAGGTGGAGGTCTCAGAGGTAGAAATGTCAATTATAGCTCGAGAAGTTACTTGTTCACTGATAAAAACTTACATTTTTAGACCCCTCACTAGATTTTGTCTAACAGATGGATCTCGAAGCTTCTACCTAATTTCTCTAGGAAATTATTATAATGTTTAAATAATTATGTGAAGGATCTGATAGTTCATGTAAATGACTTATATTTTTCATTTTATGAGTGTTTGAACTTAGGCTAAAAAATTGCATTTTTCTTGTATTGGAAAGGGTGTTCTTGAGGCTGGAATGGGTGGTGGGTTTGTATATCAGACCTAAAGAGAGGCCAAGAACCTAGTACTAAATGTTATCCACCCCCCTAAACATGTTTTAGGTGTCATTTTCACTTAGGAAGCATTGGAACTAGAGTTCTGCAACCACAACTTGAACATTGACAACATTTATTATCAGTGTTTCCACTCTCTAAAATGGTATTGAAAATACACTTTCAGGTGGACTCAAACATCATGGAGATTTTATAACATGTAATTTATCTATATATACATTATAAAAGTGATATATTTGTAGTTGGATATCCTGGAGGTAGAAATGCTAGTTGGAAATTGAAAAGTTGTTTATTCACTGACAAAAACTTGTATTTTTGGACCCATCACTGCAACTTATCTAACAGAGTGATCTCAAAGATTCCACTTGAGTGATATGGGGTGTAATTAGATGGATTAAATAGGTATGTGAGAGATCTGATGGTTCATATAAATGACTTACATTTTTTATTTTATGTGTGTTTGAACTTAGGCTAACAAATTACATTTTTCTTGTATTAGGAAGGGTGTTCTTGAGGTCAGAATGGGTGGTGGATTTGTCAATTAGGCATGATAGGAGGCCAATAACCTAGTCCTACATATTATAT
>JARHVA010005842.1:877500-1052500 GCA_037957365.1 Torreya grandis
TTGATAAATATAAATATACTTGGGTCAAGATCTTCAATTTATACTATATTACATGTTAGATTATATTAGTACTTGTCTAGAAATAGGGGTTTGACATAGGTAGGAGCTTCATAACTACTTCCTTTTTGTATGGTCTTACAAGATCAATTGTTCTTATTATCACTTTTCAAGGAAGGAGATTAAAGAGTAGGCATGCTTGATAGTCATCTCCCCTTTTTAAGAAATTATTTGGGTAACTAGTGGGTGTGGTTTGACAATCATGCTAAATCTTAGCCTAATCACAATGATGTATGTGTTGGGCATGACATTGATGATTATCGTATTTCCTCATTATTTGTTGGAGATGGTTATTCAAGTGGATTGGTGTGGGATATTTATTACACATGCCTACCATTTTATACACACACACACACACACACACACACACACACACACACACACACACACATGGATCTTATACAAATGTTGGGTGCGCAAATATAGATGGGAAAGAGAGAAAAGGGGTTGTTCACATTTACCCATAGCAAAGATGAGGAAGTATTTATGCTACAAGTGAATTCATGTCAAGTTTATGTCCCTATGGTTTTAGATGCAATATGGTCATAGGAATTTTAGTTTGTATTATTAGGAAAGTCTTTGGGAAAGATGTATATGAACGAGACTCCCATTTAATATGATTTTATCACTTCCAAGTTAACTTTCACTAAGAAAATGGATGTATATTCATAAAGAAGCTTCAAATATTTTATGACAAAATATTCTTCATTTTTTCTTCATTAATAATGTCCTATCCCTGGAAGCATGTAATATATTTCTTTTAAAATAGTGTATTGACCTCAGGTAATAGAAAGAGAAAATGTACCATATGGGTAATGGGTCAAAGATATGAATATAAAATCTACATCCTTAATCAGTGACTAAATATAGTTGTAACACAACTATCCCACTCATTAATTTGATAGGATTGATTGTGGTTATTTTCATGAAAAAAATAGTGAAAAAATGTTAGTGTGTGAATGTGTGTAACTTTGTATTATTATGTTATAATGTTTTATTTTCAATAATAAAAGTTTTGTAACTAGGTTTTGAGTAACACATGAGGGTGCTACATGTTTGTATCAAAGCATGGTTCAAGACTTTTGTCCTTTTTGACTAACCATGCTGTCTATATTATGCTATGTTAAAAAAAAGTTGGATTTTTTATTAGAATGATTTATCATCATAAAATTAACATGAACATATTTTATCTTTTAATTGTAGGTATAAAATATTAACCATGATCGAACTATATGAGGAAAAGAGCAAAAACCTTATATTGAAGTTGTGCTACCTGGGGAATATTTTATAGATAGAGAAGAGGTTGTAGTTGTGATACCATTGACTACTTGGAAATACATGCAGTGCTAAGTGAACTCAATGATAAGATAACTCTACGAAAAAATTAAAGAATAGGATAAAATCATTCCATGAGTGTGGTTATGAACATAATGTCCAATAAGAAAGATATACCAATATATTTAATGGAATATCATCCACTAGGGATTCTCATGACAATGGTGACACACATCAAACCTTGGATGGAATCACCTACAAACTAAATAAAGTGAAAAGGGTCTTAAATTTAATGTATTAATCTTTTTTAGGGAAGCTAACGCTTGGATAATAGGTATGAAAGGTGATTTGGGATAAGATATTTATCAATAAATAGTATGGACATGCTATTTATTTTACAACTTTTAGATGAAATAGCCTTGTGTTGGGACTATCAAGAAATAATGGTGAGCTTAGATATGCCCACAGTCACTTGGGTGATGTTCAAGGAAAGACAACACTACTTGTTGGATATCTACTTAAATGATAGAGTAAATGCATTCCATAACCTCTATAAAAATGCCAATACTGAATAGGAATATAATGCATGTTTTTTAACCTTGTTTTAATACATGGGATACATACAGGATGAGACAATGAAATGTAGTCTATATCTTAGGATAATTCTGGTTGTCATTGGGAATAAGGTATAGAATTTTGAACACAATACACTAGAGTAAGATAATTTTAGGATGTCACTCCCAAGGAAGCATGGTCCAACATAAGACCATTCATGACTTTTCTATCTTTGATTGTGTTATTTTTTCATTAATTATTTAGAAGAGAAGTAAATTAGATGCAAAGAGTAAAACATATATGTAATTAACTGTAGTCGTAATAGATGCAAAGAGAAAAACATATATGTAAACAGTCTTTACCTTTGTATAGGTAAATGGTGTCATCCTAACAGAGGCAAATGCCATCATGGATGGCCCAATAACTAGATCTGAATGTGTAAACAACAGCCATGGAAAATCAAATGATGTAAATGCTGACTGTGATGATGAAGGATCCATCACCTCCTACGACATAAAAAAATGCCATATATATTATATTAAATTTCTATGTAAATTAACTGTTAGCTTTGAAATTAAATTTGAAAATATAACTTAAATTTAACATGACATTTCTATAAAATATACCTACATATGTGTGGTGACTGATATTTTCATGCCAAATGTGCATGACAAAAACTCATCACTCATAAGAATATGATCTAAGCCATCTAAACCACTGATGACATCATCATCAAAAGGTCATATGCACATAGCACCACATGAGCTGTAAGGGTGGGATTAGTGTCAGGTATCCTATGGCATATTTGTAGCATCACTTTATGAAAGCCTACTTGTATGTCGAATGGGTGTATCGATGAGTGAACTAAGAGCATGGAGAGTGTCTATCTCTGTGACCTGTTGAACCATGGAAGGTATCTCAAGATCAAGAGGCTTTTGTATATGAATCCATGTAGGTTGATTAGGTTCATGATGTGCACCTAGTCGATCTTACACATAGCCTTTTCCTCATCCCTGAAACTCAATAAAATCAAAATAATTGAGAATCTGGTTGAGGACAAACTCACAATAGAGATTCCTCAAAAAATATAATGGGACCTCATGGTTCTTACATGGTGGATCATCAAAGAACATCCATCATCAATCCCAAAAATTGGTTGTGATTAAGTTATGTACACAATGATGGATAGGATAACATTTAGTGGTTACAAAAAATGGGGCATTGGTGGTTGGGTCCATGAATAGAAAAAATGTTAGCTTTTGAAATATCTAAATTCTTGACCTGAAGGGCCAACAACTTTTCAATATAATATTCCCTACAAGTATCCCTATATGAGGTCCATCGATCAACTTGACTCATTATAGAGTTAATTTGACCTAATAAGGTCTGTAGGCAATCGACTAGTTAGGTATGATGAGGGTTGGTCAAACTGGGATTCCTCATTCTATCAATTAACTCTTCAATTTCAAGTTTATTTCCCACAATGTTATCAATCAAAATCTCTTGACTACTAAGGGGTTTTGGTGAACTATAGGAGGGTTAGGTGGAGGGATAGGAGGAACAATAGGGTTTTGTGAAGAGTTAGGAGGAGGAGCAATCAGAGGGTTATGTGGAGGGTTAAGAGGGTTAGCAGGATGGGCTATTAAAAAAAAAAATTATAATTAAAAACCAAGGTTAAACAATGAAAATTATGAAAAATTATGGTTGAATAGGGAATATTTCAATCACTTACCTCTCCTACACAGTGGCATCATTGATCAACAGATATGTGGGATGAATCTAGCAGCTTTTTGGCACTCTCTAGAGTCTTCTATGTAAAACATGATCATGAAATCTATGGGAGAGTGAGGGAACTTGAATGCAAAGTAAGTATTTTTGTGTTCAGGTTTCCTTTTTTATTTTTTTTGACACATAAGTAACGCAATCACATTATTAACATGATCGCATTATTGTAAATATCAATAACATGATCACATTAGTAATGCAATTTCATTATTTTTCAACATAACATGATCATGTATGGCTCAACAATCTCAAGCCTAGATTCAAAAAACATGATCGCATTAATTAAATAACGTGATCATGTTATTAATTAATATGATTGCATTATAGTTAATGTCCACGAAATTGTCCTCCAACTCTATGTTCTTACCCCGTAGGCGTCTTTTGTCTCTTTACATAGTTTTTATTTTATTTATTAAGTATTTTGTCCATTCCTATAGGAATAGGAAAGTTATTCTTTGAAATGTGAAGTGAATAGCTATTTTGGTTTTATAACGTAAAGTTTGCTCCTCTTTGGAATTAAATAATGAAATATTATTTCATTGTCATTCCTCAATATTATTTCTGGCCTATCAGGCCTCATGTTGTTTGATTGCTTGGTTGTGATGCATTTTTCATAAAACCCATAAAATCATCAATCGTTGAATGTCTGACTTAAGGAATAATTAAATGAGATATTTGGGGGGAACCTCAGTCATCACCATCACCTTACGTAAGTCTAATAAGAACCTACAATTGTATCATTAATGTATTACAAATATATAATTACAACTTTTTACTAAGAATAATATAAATAAAGAATACAATCACAATACAATGATATTAATAACACTTTACCTAAACATCATTTATTTCGATGAGAAACCATGGTAGCATTGACCATTTCATAAACTATCTACATACTCATGATCAAAATACAATTAATTATAAATTTAGATACAAACTTAAACACAAATAATTGTCAATACAAATGTACAGACTAGCCACTACGTGACCTTTGTTTAATGTAAGTGGCGAATAAACTCTTTTTAAACTGGCATAAAAATCAAAGTAATTATCATTTAAATATAAATATGATGTTACGGCTTATAATAAAAAAATCCTTCAAATTTTAGACAATTAATCTAACTTATATTTTTTTCTTATTTTTAAACCAACCAAATAAAGGTTGAAGGGTTTTTATTCATAGAGATTTTCATACATATCCTTTAATTAATTAGTTATTAGTCCTTTTTAAGAAAATTATTATAAGAATCATTTGAACAAATTTTTTTTTACTCTAACTAATGAAAACCTTTGACAAGAAATATTATTTTAACATTTCTAAAGTTTGGCACCCAAATTTTATAGACTATATCTTTAAATGTCATTTTGGAATATTTTATTTATATTATAAACTATATCTTTACATGTCATTATAAAATATTTTATTTATATCAATGTAATAATTAAAAACTCTATATAAAATTATAAATATGATAATATTTATTTATACATTAAAATAAAAATAAATATGTTTAAAGATAAAAGTCCGTGTGTCGGTCATCATATCACAACTCATTTATATGCAATGATAATTAAACTATATATTGAACATGGCACTTGTTAAATCTAATTATCTACATATTAAACAATGGAACACCTTATTGTAGGTGCCTAAAAATATTATACTTGGCGTGTCGTCTCAGATCAAATAAGATTAATTACTAAAAGAATATTTGAATGATAAGAAATCAATGGTTTAATTTCTATGTCAGTAAAAATAGAAAATGTAAATATCTAGTCAATGTCACGCAATTCTAATTTTTAATGAGAATCTTAATCTATACTTTATGTACTGTTTGATAGTGCTAACCTCGTTGACATGAAGTAAATTTTTATTATTATGTGACTCTTGACTTTTCAAAATTTGTGAACATTATAAAATATATGTATAACTAATATAAAATTATTCTATAATAATTATTTGTGGAGATTTACATACCCATTGTCCAGTGATTGTTTAATAACATTGAATGTAGCTCTTCTATGTTCTAACACTTATCACAATCAATTTCAAATATAGTTATTATTATCACTATTAATTTAATACATATATAATTTCATCTATCCTATTTCAAATAACACTATCCTATTATTTTGATTTTAAATTAGATAAAAATTGCATTCAAATTTAGTTTTGAATAAGTTAATAAACTACAAAAACTTACAAACATTTAGTTAGTCCCTATCAAAGCATGAATAATATAGTTTTCATCCCAACTAAAAATATTTTCACTCTAACTAATCATAATTAATCCTTCAAAACCATTGATTGTTATACTGAATTTACATTACAAATTTATATACAAATTTAATCATAAATAATTATCAATACAACACGGAGAATAACTTCTACGTAACTTTGTATTTATGATTACTGACTAATTAGTAAATAACACTTGAAGAGGAATATTCTCTACCTTGCCTTCTCTAATTTTAGATGAAGCTTATTTCTGTGCCGCAGCATAACGTTCTCGGTAGAGTACTGTCTCTGTTAAGCCTCCCCTTCATTCAGATTTCTTTCCCACGATAATAACCACATGAATTCAGGCTAAAAATCTTAAGCATGCAACTTCAATACTACAAATGCACCTCATCCTATTAATCAATATAACTGCAATAATCCATCTGCAAATCGGGTCGGCATAAAAAGTATCCATCACACTCTAAAGCAACAAATCTGTTGATTAATGCGTGCAGAATCTCTTCTAAAATGCCTCCAAAGTATTTTTGTATGTGAAAAACCACTCAATTGCTCATGAACTGTGAGTTGACCAAAACTGGAAGGCAATTCTTTCAAGAAAATCTAAAAATTTCCAGACAAGATCAAAATTGTAAGGTAATTCTTTCAAACCACCACCAAACTGAGGGTTAGAAAGTTTTGAGTTGGCCAAAATTGGAAGGCAATACTTTCAATAACCTGCACCAATACAAACATAAATAGTTTAAAGCTCTAAGCTAGCCAAAACTGAGAGCCAATACTTCCAACCTGGGGTTAGAGTTCAAAACCAACTATTAAATGACGAGTTTTTCAAATGATTCAACCACACTAAACCAAATAATCTTGAATGAAATAAAAATTAACATGACATGGTCCTTGCACATTCAAAAACACACACAAACCTAATTCTTGCCAACAAGAATTTGACTCCTGCGATACTTCGCATTTGATCCAATCAAATTGTCGCCGAGCTTTCATCATTCTTAATTTGGGCAACTGCATGCGAATTCGGATTTCATTGTTAGTGTTGGTCTTCACAAATTACTCTCAAAATCTAAATGCTATGAAATCTAAAAGTAGAGAGCTTGGCTGGTACAAAAACATTAACAGATTCATGAAATGTAAGTTAAGTTGTTGCAAACTCGTGAAGTAATTCCTGAAAGGAGTGATATTTGTAATCTTATTAAATTAGTTTTACCAAGAAGAGTGGTAGCCAATGTTGTTTTCCCGATGCCACCGAAACCATAAATGATGACAGCCTCTGATGACTCATACTCTCGAGTGTTGTTTCCCTGACTTTAACTTTCAGCAACTTCATTATCTGTGTTCTCCGTCCTCAAAATGCCATTATAGTTTCTTTTCCCAATCTTCTAGAAATATAATTGACGCACAACCCTTCCATTACTTTGACACAGAAACAATTATGAAGAAAAAATTCAAATAAGATTATTTTAAAACTTAAATGAAAAAATAATGATTTCTTTCAAATTACCTGAATAGTCTTGGTAGTGGATGAACATCAGTCTGATATTATATTTTTGTGTAAACACTGCTCCAAGTTTCTGAGTTAACAAGTCTTAAAAAAACACGGCAAAAGTAAGGGTGAATAGCTGTGAAGATGAAATGCAGCAGAAGGAAATGGTCATATATGCTTTTTACTTTACTCTGTTTGTGTTGAACTCCTTTTAGAAAAATTATCTGAACCCGGCCAATTATTGCAGAAATGTCTTAACTTTTTCAAAAGTTAGAATGTGCGATGGTCCCAACTTTTGCAAAAGTAGAAATGTGCGATGTCTGGAAAGTAGGGAGTAGAGAATAATCATGTGGCCCAGTGTTTTATTTTTATTTGATAAATGTTAATCAGAAATTGGTCGGATGAAATTGGTCGGCTGACACTTAGTCTAGAATATGATTTGGGTTTTAATTTTCTTATTTTTATTATACTAATTAATTAATTATATATTTTTTGTTGTCTTCATATTTTTTTCATACTAATTAATTAACTATATTTTTTAATTTTACTCATACCTTCATCATTAATAAGATTGAACTTGAGTCCATAAAGTAAAAGGGAAGAGAAATAAATGTAATGATAGTATTTTTACACTAGATTTATTTTTAAGGGGTAATATAAGTCGTAAAAATATAGATAGGTATATTAATTTAACCATAATAAGAATGTTGTCATCCCTAATGTATAGTCAAAATACCAAAAAAAGTATCATTTATCAATTTTTAGTGTCACAATTCTTTTAAATATTTAGATTATGTATAATTTATCGATTTTTGTATTGTGAAAGGTTTATTACATTCAAAACATCTGGCATCCACCCACACACACACACACATAGAATTAAAACATTTAAAAATAATAAGTGTTTTGAAATGGGTATTTTCCTTATATAATTGAAGTCAAAAGACAAGGATTAGTAGTGTTGTCCCCCATAAATATCACTCATATTTGAGACAACATATGAGTTATTTTAGTCCTGCAAGACAAAATTATCTCTTCCCATTTCAAAAAATTGTTCTGAACTTTCAAAATTGGGAATTATTCAAGCTTTTTCAATGAAAAGACTAACAGGTTCAACAGGTTCAATGGCTTCAACAAGTGAGTTCTAGAAAAGGAGCAGGTTCCTCAACACTTAGATGCTTTCGAGGCTGGTTCAATGCCTTGGTTCAATTAAAAGTGTTCATCGGCAAGCTTCAAAGAAGGATTGAACCATTGAACCATCGAACCCCGCTTCTAAAAAGGTTCAACAAGTTCAAAGGTTCAACGACGTCAGCAAGCTTTAAGAGTTAAGCACTTCGGCCAAAGGTTCAAAAAGATTGGTTCAACGCGGTTAGTTCAACGCAGCTTGGTTCAAGCGGTCAATTGAATAAGTAGAAAAGAAGGAATGAACCATTGAACCGTTGAACCAAATTTGGTTCAATCGATCAGTTCAAGCGACAGGTTCAAAGGAGTGCCCCAAAGCTGAAGAGACAAGTGCCCATTGCGGAGGGCTGCGGCAAAAGTGACTAAGGCAAGAAAAGCCCGAAGCAAAATCTCATCAAAGCCCAGCAGATGCTGCCAAGTGTCGTCTGTTGAGTCCCATTATAATTTATTTCTAAGAGCTACAAAAGTTGCCACGTGTCTCTTGTAAGATAAATGAAGCACGCCAAGTGTCAACATCCACATGAATCCAAGTGAGTCCCAAGTGTTTCTACAGTGTTTCTAAAGCTTAGCGGAAGCCACCACATGTCATCTTCTATAGGACTCTCAAAAGGCATCCAAAGCCTCTATAAGTTAAGCAGATGCTACCACGTGTCCTCACCTATTTCACAGTGGATGCTGCCATGTGTCAGCTATTGAAGATCAACCAAAAATTGACTCAAGGCAAAGCCAAAGGACAAATAGCCCTTGCGGAGGACAGGTGAGGAGTAGATGGACCATTGTAAAAACCCCAAGGATAGTTCCATGCTTGAACAAGTCCTTGCGGAGGGCACAATTCTCTTTTGAAAAATAACGCGGTAAAATGGTTAAGGTAAGAATCCTTTAGACTTTTTAAAGGAATTTACCCATGAAGATTTCCTTCGAACAAATTGTCTGAAAGAATTCCTTCAAACTTTTTGTCCGAAGGAAAAGTCCACCAAAATAAAAAACCTATTGAGGAAATAAAAGCCTAAAAGCTACCACGTATCCCTCATAAAGTTGCAGCAAAACCTGCCACATGTCCCTCATAATTTTTTAGCTGAACATGCCACATGTCCCTTACAAAGTTGCAGTGAAACGCGCCACATGTCATCTACAAAACTCAGCAAAAGTGACCACGTGTCAACATTTACAATTTCTTCCTTTTATTGAGTAAGGACTATGGTGGGTCTCGGGTGAATAACTAAACTTGGCGGAAGCCACCACATGTCATCATCTGCGAAATTCTAAAAGAGTCCCGAATGTTTCCATAGTGTCTCTGAGAGCTCGAAGGAAGCTGCCACGTGTCATCTTCCGCAAGATTCTCAAAAAACATCCAAAATATGCCACATGTCTCGTTATAACTCCGCAGAGTACAATAAGTGTTTGCATCCACATCTCAAGTTTCTTACAAGTTTCAAAGCTTCTTTCAATAAATGTTTCTCAAAGTCCCGCGGATGCTACCAAGTGTCATGATCTATTTTGCAACGGAATGTGCCACGTGTCAATTGTTAAGATCAACAAAAAGTGACCAAAGAGTAGAGAAATGATTGAACCAAGGACCTGATTCAATAGCCAGGAAAGGAGAAATGATGAAAGAAGACCAAAAATATCCACGCATGAGATATGTTTCTATAAGCAGACCACTAGGTGGACATTGGAGAACACAAACATTCAATGGTGTGACCTATTTCTCTGCATTGAGAAAAGCAAATGGGCAAATACACCCGATTCCAGCATATCTTCTTGATAGAATTTAAATTGTATTCAAGGCATTGAATGCAACATGATGTGTTACTGCTCCCAAGTCTTTTTTGGAGGGCTATATATTGGACTCTTTCTTATTGTTTTAAGGGGGATCTCTTTGTTATCAAAAACAAAAACTCTACCCAAATTGAAAGGCATTACTAAGACTTTGAGCTCAGATTGTTCATCATATTTTTTTGTTTGAATCAGAAAGCAAGTTACTTTCAGAGTTTGTGCTGTTATAGCTTGTATCATTCTAAGAGATTGTTCTTATGTCTATTTCCTAAATGTATTCTTGTTTATGCAATTTAATAAGCAGAGCTAGTGGAGGTGACAAAGAAGGTGTCTTGAAGCCAGTTACTTTCAGACTTTGTGCTGTCATAATTGTCTTCAGTGTGTGTTTATTTTCTATTTCTATGTAAAGAACTTTGAGATGACTTTGTGCCCTTTTTGTTCTTCGTATTTCACTCTTTGGTAGTTGAGGTGGAGACTTTGTGCCTCATTTCATCTTGTCGTGTTACTACGCCCTATTACAGTTACTTGTCATCACCAGAAAGATTCTTTTTGTCTGCTAAACAACACTTTTGAAAGAAGAGGAGTGTCTTCTGTCATTTCATCAGGATTTCTCTTTTAATTTATGAACATTATCTCCAAAAAAAGAGAGATAGATGGTTTATCCTACCCCCGAGTGTTATTTTCTACTTACATATATAGTATATAGCTCCTGCATATCTACAGGGAACCTCCCCTTGGTGAGAGGAGAGATTAGTCCCTTTTTGATGTGGTAAATCTGCACATTTGGTTGACCAATCTTCCTGTTGTAGTTGATCAAACCTATTTTATTTATCAGTATGTTGATTGAAAAAATATTCTAGTTTTTGGCGACTCTGCTGGAGATGTTATGTGCAATCTGAATCTCAAATTTTAGATTGAAGCAGTCCCTACCCTTATCCATTATAGATTCTGGTGACTCCATTTTGTGTCTTACCCATTATCATTATAACCTTACCATCAGCCTCCACCTCCACGCCAACTAGGATAGAACGTGTAGTTTGAAGCCTCAAGTTTCAAGCCAAAGCAAGGTCAGTTCTTTCCCATTTTTGTTTTACAATCTGGCAGATCCACGGTATACATGAAGCCAAAGGGATAAAGGTATTGTTGACCATGTATTTGATTTGGTCTATATTACAAGGAAAAACATCCACTTCTGTTGTTAATAAAGCTTTTCCAATACTTACCCCTCTAAGCTTTATTCCACCTTTTCATAATTATACAATGGCAGTTCAAGGCCCCTGGGGTAATTCTTTTGGCCCTCTCAATCTTACTCCACCTCTACATGAGCTCCCACGTAGTTCAAAAAAAAATCCTAAATTCTATGGTGATGGGAAAGTTCAACCTGATGAACATATTGTAGCCTTTAGCATAGCCTATGGTGTGATAGGCATAGAATTTGAAGATGTGGTAGTTAGGTTATTTGTAGAGACATTACAAGGTGCTGTTGCAGATTAGTTCTACCATTTGTAGGCTCGATTAGTAACTGACTGGAACACCCTCAAATCCAAGTTTGAAGCTAGATTCAAACTTTCAAGAGATGCACATGCCCTTCTAATTCAGCTCACACAGATGAAGAAGGAGCCTCATGAACTAATGAGGGACTTCATAGCCAAGTTTGACAAACTGAAGAATAGAATCCCTATAATTTCTTGACCTACAGTTGAGAATCTCAAATGTTTCTTCATTAATTTTTAGCTACCTAAAGTAACTTTCCTATTGAGACATGCTGGTCAAATAGACCTTGCTACAGCTCAATATTTAGCCACTGTGGCGGAAGATGATCTCATCTTGGCAAGGAATATAAGGAGAGATCCTAATAGAAATAGACCCTCATCATCTTCTGAATTTCTATCTACAAGCACCACTGATCCAATGGTGTAGAAGTTGGAAAATGAGTTGCTTGCTCTCAAAAAGCAAATGGCATAAGGAATGTCTTCTGCTCCTTCATACAGAGATATGTCAAAGAGGACATTTCCAAATCAGTCATACCAGGGCAATGCTACCAGGAATCCAGGTCAGCTAAATCATTTTCCTCCCCCACAAGAGAAACTTGCCATTGAAGCACCCCCAACCAATTTAGCAGTGGGATATCTTGAAGCAGAATCAGATTTCTCTTTCCAGCCTAAATTAAATCAAGAAAATGACATTGATATCCTTGAAAAAGGCCAATAAGAATTAGTTGGTGACTCCAACATTGGTTTTCTAAACTACCAGGATGAACCTAGAAGTAAAGGAGAAACATTTGATAGATTATATGCAGTGTTTACCAGGTCACAGAAATGATTATCTCAACAAGCTGATAAAATAAAAATGGAAGAACGTTCTCAACCTATAATTTCAATTACTAAGCAGGGAACCACCCTGCCTTTCCAGCCAAAAGACCTGGTGATCACCAAAAAGGTAAGTACATCAAGTTTTCCTTCACCTTTAACTTCAATTTCACAAATTAGTTCTCCCCCCTATAAATCAAAAGATTGAATTACCTTTCTTTGTTCTTAGTTTGATTCAGTCATTTGGCATAATTGATCATGTCAAGAAGACCAAAATTCAAATGACTGAGTTTGAATATTTACAATCTAATCTTGAACATCTGGATAGGTTAGTTGAGTGTGTGAAGAATAAGGTCATCCCTGTAGGATAAGAGATTTAAAAGGTAACTCATGATCCCCCAAATAACATATCCACCCCAAACAATCTTGTCATTACTCCTCCTACTGCCCCTGAGAAAATAGAGTCTTTCTATGTTTCCCTATTGATAAATGGTCACAAGCTGAGCAATTGCATCATTAATTTTAGAGCTTTAGACAATGTCATGCCTACCAAAGTGGCTGAATCCCTTGGCCTCACATTGACCAAGATATTTGGTAGATGTTTCTCCATGGAGAACAAGCAAGTACCACTGTTGGGGCAAATCAAAGATGCCCAATTTGCATTTGCAGCCTTTCCAAACAAAAGAATCAAGATGACAATTTTGGTGGCTGATGTCCCATCATCTTATGGTATTCTGCTAGGGTGAAATTTTTGCAAGGATGTTGGTGGAGAATTGAGCATGGACTTGTCTGAAAAGAGGATCCCTGTCAAAAGCATCATGCAGAGGCTGCTTCCTGAAAAAGAATCAAAATATATTGTCACTCATACATCAGCCCCTAAAGCTCAAATTTTGTTTGAATCTTCAGACATGGGTAACTACTTTCTATCTACAGATGAAGTTCATGAAGCATCTGATGAAGCTCTTGAAAGTGTCAACCTATAAATTAGTTCAGATAGAACAGCAAAAGAATTGGTGAAGCGTAATGGAAATGGAGAAGAATCTTCCCCTTCAAATGAAGAAGATTTTAAAGAAAAAGTAGTGTCTAATGAGGTATAGATTCTAAAATTTGATTGCATCTGCTCCTCTACTGGTTCAGGAGCTGGGATTGTGTTGATATCTCCTCAAGGAGATATTTGCTCCTACTCATATAAGTTATAGTACAGCAACACCAATAACGCATCTGAGTACGAATCTCTATTATTTGGATTGAAGGCTACTCGAGATAAAGGCATCAAACTCCTTCATGCCAAAAGAGATGCTAAACTAGTGGTTTGTCAGGTGAGAAACCTGTATCAAACCAAGAATGAAAGATTGCACCACTACCACAATCTAGTCTAGAACCAAATTGAAATCTTTGATGCTTTCAACATCTCTGCCATATCTAGGGAAGTCAATGATCGAGCTGATGCACTAGCTATTTTAGCAACTCTCTTAGTCCCTCACCTAAACTTCACAAGAGACAAGTACACTATTAAACTAGTTTTTGACCAAGTGTGCCCAAAAATGCTAATCATTGGCAAGTATTTAATGATGATCACCAAATCATTACCTTCTTGGAACAAAAAGATAGCTTTGAACAACTACATTTTGAAGGTAGTGAATCTTAGAAGTGTGAACCAGCCCTTGAATCAAGTTCAAATGCAAATGAGGAATTCCTACAACTCAAAGGGAATAAAATTTCCAAAGGCCTAGATTCCCTCGAGAATCTTTTTGACAAACATGATAGATTTGTTAAACAGCAGCAAACAGATTCAAGCTCCTCTCAAGGATTTGATCAAATAAATCTGACTACTAAAGAAAATCTCAAGATGGTGAACATTGGGAAGTGTTGCACTTAGGAAGAGAAGTTCAAGTTCACCACTTTACTCAGCCAATACATGGATGTCTTAGCATACTCCTATGATGACCTAAAATCTCTCAGGCCGGATGAAATCTGCCATGACATTCCTCTCAAGGTTGACTCGGTGCCTTATAAGCAAAAATCTAGATAGTACAATCCAAAGATATCAATTACTATTCTATCTAAGATACAAAAAATGTTAAATGCTAGAATCATTTTCCCAATCCATCATTCCACATGGATTACAAACATAGTGCCTGTAAGGAAAAAGAATGGCAAATTTGCATCTATGTGGATTTTAAGAATCTAAATCAGTCATCTTTGAAGGATAACTATCATTTGCCAATCATGGATCAAGTTCTTCAGATAATGACAGGTTCAGAGATGTTATCAATGCTAGATGACTTTTTAGAATACAATTAGGTTGAAGTTGGTGAAGCAGACCAACACAAAACTAGCTTCACCACACCTTGGGGCATGTTTGCATATAGAAGGATGCCTTTTGGCTTGATAAATGTTGGCATCACCTTTCAGAGAGAAATGGACCTTGCTTTCAAGGATGAGATGGGTAAATTTATTTTGGTATACCTTGATGACTTGACCATCTTTTCCAAGCATCGTTTTGATCATATACACTACTTGCAACAAGTGTTGGAGTGTTGTCGCCAGAATGGCATTTCCTTGAACCCCAAGAAATTTATTTTTGGAGTAATAGAGGGGAAACTTCTTAGACACATTGTGTCCAAAGAAGGCATAAAGATTGACTTAGACAGAGTCAATTCTATCCAAGAGCTTACTTTGCCTACAAGTAAGACTGTTGTTCACTCTTTCTTTGAAAAGGTGAATTTCTTACGAAGGTTCATTCTCAAGTTTGTTGAGAAGACTCGACACATTGTAAAAATGATGAAAGAGAAGGCCACCTTCAGCTAGACTAAAGAAGGCAAGTTAGCATTTGAAGATATCAAGAATGTCATTGCCCACGCCCCAACCCTGGTTTGTCCAGACTACAACAAAGAATTCACCATATATAGTTATGCTTCTAAACACACACTTTCAGGTAATTCTAATTCAATAGAATAAATAAGGTATGGAATCTCCTATTTCTTTCATGAGCTACCCTCTCAAAGCTCATGAGCTGAAGTAATCAAATATGGAGAAGCATGCTTATGCAGTGGTGAAAGTAGTCAAGCATTTTTGCTTCTACATCCTGAATTCACACACTACTACCTTGGTTTCTAACACCACAGTCAAGTCCATATTAACTCAACAAGAGTTTGGGATGAAAAGAGGCAATTATATTGCAAAGATTCAGGAGTTTCATCTAGACATCAAGCCAACAAAGATGGTACAGGGAAAAGGTCTATGCTAATTAATTACTGATAACAAATTAGAAGAAATAGAACATGAAGAAGCAGAGGTGAAAGACACACCGATAGTCCTCTTTGTCTCCACTATGAATCAGTGGTATTTAGGTATTGCTCATTTTCTTACTTATGGTGAGTGTCCTACTCACTTATCTTATAAAGAAAGGAGGACTATCAAGTTGAAAGTTGCCAATTTTGTCCTTTAGGACAATGGCATGTACAAGAGGAACCTTGATGGAGTGTTCCTTCGTTGTATAGACAAAGAGCAGCAAAGCCAACTTTTGAAATCCTTCCACAATCTAGCCTATGAAGGACATTTTTCTACTCCTGTGATTGTCCATAAAATTCTATGAGCTAGGTATTACTGGCCAACTCTTTTCCAAGATGCATATAAGTGGGTGAGAAAATGTGAACTCTACCAGCAGTTTGTTGGGAGACCCAAGTTAGCTGCCCTGCCTCTCAAGCCAGTGGTCATAGAGGAACCATTCCAGAAATGGAGAATTGATTTTATTAGAGCTGTAAACCCATATTCAAGTGCTGGACATGATTATGTCCTTACGGCAACTGACTAATTTACCAAGTGGGTGGAAGCAATTTCAACCAAGCATGCTACTTCAGAAGTAGTGTGAAATTTCTTCAAGGAGAATATCATTTCCAGGTTTGGAGTCCCAACCAAGATTTTTATTGACAATGTAGCTTGTTTCACTTCCCAAGAGATTACACAGTTCTATTTCCACTATGGGATTACACTCTCCCACTCTTCTGATTACTTTCCACAAGGGAATGGACAAGCTGAATCAAGCAATAAGAACCTGGTGACTATCATCAAGAAGCTGGCAAATGACAACCCAAGGACATGGCATAAAGCATTGGTTGGTGTTCTATGGGCAGACAGAATTACACTAAAGAGAGCAATTGGTATGTCTCATTTCTAACTTCTTTATGGTATCAATGGTAAGTTACCAATCACCTTATAATTGCCAGCATTAAAATTAGCTAAGGCAATTGAAGATCAGACATATGAAAGCCCCCTTGATAAGAAGATCATGTGCCTGGTTGCACTGGATGAGCAGAGAACTATGGTGGTGGACCGAATTGCTACCCATCAAAGTCTGATGAAGAAACTCTTCAACCAGAAGGCAAAAAATTGTGATTTCCAAGTTGGAGATCAATTCCTGTTGTGGGACAAAAAGAGAGAACCAAAGGGAATACATGGAAGTTTGACTCCCTTTAGAGGGGCCCATTTATTATCCATCAACACAATGGTAAAAATAGCTTCCTGCGAAAGTATCAAGATGGCATGCTCTTTTCTCTACCTCACAGTGGGTAGCATCTAAAACACTTCAATTCTTGAAGTACCAGATCATTTCATATATATATATATATATAGTCTTTAGTTCCATTTTGTTTTGTTTGTTTTTTATTTTTTGATGCCTTTCATTTCTGAGTAACATGACTCTGTAGCCCAATGGCACACATGAAGACACTGGAGATTTTGGATTCTACTCCTTTCAATTCTATTTTACAATGGATGAAAGTTCCCCAACTGGAGCTAGCTGTTGTCCCCCAAAAATATCACTCATTTTTGAGACAACATATGAGCTATTTTGGTCCTGCAAGACAAAATTATCTATTCCCATTTCAAAAAATAGTTCTAAACTTTTAAAATTAGGAATTATTCAAGCTTTTTCAGTTGAAAGACTAACAGGTTCAACAGGTTCAATGGCTTCAACAAGTGAGTTCGAAAAAAAGAGCAGGTTTCTCAACACTTATATGCTTTTGAGGCTGGTTCAACACACCATTGAACCATCGAACCCCGCTTCTAAAAAGGTTCAACAGGTTCAAAGGTTCAACGACGTCAACAAGCTTCAAGAGTTAAGCGCTTCGGCCAAAGGTTCAAAAAGGTTGGTTCAACGTGGTTAGTTCAACGCAGCTTGGTTCAAGCAGTCAATTGAATAAGTAGAAAAGAAGGAATGAACCATTGAACTGTTGAACCAAATTTGGTTTAATCAGTAAGTTAAAGCGACAGGTTCAAAGGAGTGCCCCAAAGCCGAAGAGACAAGTGCCCTTGCAAAGGGCCGTCGTAAAAGTGACTAAGGCAAGAAAAGCCTGAAGCAAAAGCCCATCAGAGCCCAATGGATGCTACCAAGTGTCATCTGTCGAGCCCCATTATACTTTATTTCTAAGAGTTGTGGAAGTTGCCACGTGTCCCTTGTAAGATAAACAGAGTGCGCCAAGTGTCAACATCTGCATGAATCTAACTGAGTCCCATGTGTTTCTACAGTGTTTCTAAAGCTTATCAGAAGCTGCCATGTGTCATCTTCTATAGGACTCTCAAAAGGTATCCAAAGCCTCTATAAGTTAAGCAAATGTTGCCACGTGTCTTCACCTATTTCACAGTGGATGCTACCACATGTCACCTATTGAAGATCAATCAAAAATTGACTAAGGCAAAGCCAAAGGTCAAACAACCCTTGCAGAGGATAGGTGAGGAGTAGATGGACCATTGTAAAAAACCTGAAGGATAGTTCCATGCTTGAACAAGTCATTGCGGAGGGCACAATTCTCTCTCGAAAAATAACGTGGCAAAATGGTTAAGGTAAGAATCCTTCAAAAATTTTGAAGGAATTCACTCGAGAAGATTTCCTTCAAAAAAATTGTCTGAAATAATTCCTTCAGACTTTTTTTCTGAAGGAAAAGTCCGCTAAAATAGAAAACCTATCGAGGAAATAAATGCCCAAAAGCTGCTACGTGTCCCTCATAAAGTTGCAGCAAAACTTGCCACGTGTCCCTCATCAAGTTGCAGCAGAACATGCCACATGTCCCTTATAAAGTTGCAGCAAAATGTGCCACATGTCATCTACAAAACTCAATGAAAGTCACCACGTGTTAACATCCGTAGTTTCTTCCTTTTATTGAGTAAGGAATGTGGTGGGTCTTGGGTGAATAACTAAACTCGGTGGAAGCCACCATGTGTCATCATCTGCGTAATTCTAAAAGAGTCTTGGATGTTTTGATAGTGTCTCTAGGAGCTCGATGGAAGCCACCATGTGTCATCTTCTGCAGGATTCTCAAAAGACATCTAGAATATGACATATCATGTTATAACTCCGCGGAGCGCGACAAGTGTTTACATCTGCATCTCGAGTTTCTTACAAGTTTTAAAGATTCTTTCAATAAATGTTTCTTAGAGTCCTGCAGATGCTGCCAAGTGTCATGATCTATTTTGCAGTGGAACGTGCCACGTGTCAATTGTTAAGAACAATGGAAAGCGAACAAAGAGCAGAGAAACGATTGAAACAAGGACCCGATTCAACAGCCGGGAAAGGAGGAATGATGAAAGAAGACCAGAAATATCCATGCATGAGATATGTTTCTAGAAGCAGACCGCCAGGTGGACATTAGAGAACACAAACATTCAATGGCGTGACCTGTTTCTCTACATTGAGAAAAGCAAATGGGCAAATACACCCGATTCCAACATATCTTTTTGACAGAATTTAAAATGTATTCAAGGCATTGAATGCAACATGATGTGTTACTACTCCCAAGTCTTTTTTGGAGTGCTATATATTGGACTCTCTCTTATTGTTTTAAGGGGGATCTCTCTATTATCAAAAACAAAAACTTTGCCCAAATTGAAAGGCATTACTAAGACTTTGAGCTCAAATTGTTCATCATATTTCTTTGTTTGAATCAGAAAGCAAGTTACTTTCAGACTTTGTGCTCTTATAGCTTGTATCATTCTAGGAGATTGCTCTTATGTCTATTTCTTAAATGTATTCTTGTTTATGCAATTTAATAAGCAGAGCTAGTGGAGGTGACAAAGGTGTCCTGAAGCCAGTTACTTTCAAACTTTGTGCTGTCATAATTGTCTTCAATGTGTGTTTATTTTCTGTTTCTATGTAAAGAACTTTGGGATGACTTTGTGCCCTCATTTTTCTTTGTATTTCACTCTTTGGCAGTTGAGGTGGAGACTTTGTGCCTCATTTCATCCTACCGTGTTACTATGCCCTATTACAGTTACTTGTCATCACCAGAAAGATTCCTTTTGTCTGTTAAACAACACTTCTGAAAGAAGAGGAGCGTCTTCTGTCATTTCATCAAGATTTCTCCTTTAATTTGTGAACATCATCTTTGAAAAAAGAGAGATGGATGGTTTATCCTACCCCCGAGTATTATTTTCTGCTTACATATATAGTATATAGCTCCTGCATATCTACAAGGAACCTCCCCTTGATGAGATGAGAAATTAGTCCCCTTTTGATGTGGTAAACCTACACATTTGGCCGACCAATCTTCTTGCTATGGTTGATCAGACCTATTTTGTTTATCAGTACGCTGATTGACAAAATATTCACCCAACAAGTAGATCATATTAAATCAAACATGTGAACCACTAGTTTTAAAATGAAAAGTTTACTAAACATTGTGGATCAATAGTAAATTGATAATAAATAGAACATTTGTAACAATATAATAAGAAAAAATAATTTGTGAATGAAAAGTTTCTCCACTTCCTACTCGTTAACCATGTTGTTGATGAGTTTCTTCCTATTGTCAAAGTCAATCATCCCCATTCCTTTTTTATTTTATATGTCTTGACCTTTTAGTGTTTTACTTGTTCTCAAACCTACATGTTCCTCTTTCTTTATCTAGAAGGTTTGCTTATGCAAATTGATGTTTTTAATATAGTTATTGACGATTGATCTACTTCGTTGAACAAGCTTTTAGAGATCTTATTTAATTTTTAATTTTTCTTTTTCCAATTAAATCACTCTTTCCTCCAACATAACTATTTTATTAATTACGTTATTAATTTTAGACATTTCCTTTCAATACTTAGTATGATAACTTCCATAAAAAATTCCTCCACTAATTCACAATTCAATTTAATTCATTATATTCTTAAATTTTTAATTATCCTTCATTACCCATTCCATAATACAATTTTATATATTTCTATAATATAATTGTTGAATAAAAATTATATATTTTCAAATTAATTATATCAATAAATATTTATTTTTCATGAAATTAATTTTATACAAAATTGTTAAACAAATATATACCATAACTATTTTATGAATCTTGATCGTCCAATTTTGATTCTTAAATTAAATTTATAGTCATATTCCTATCAATAATAATATAAAATAAATGAGATTTTATCAAATTAACTTTTCTTTCTCCTAAACATGACACCACGATAATTAAAGTTAGAAGCAAGAAGATATTTCATTAAATAAACTCTAATATATGATATGATCTCACCATGATAGAATCTAATATATGATATGATCTCATCATTGTAATTTCACCTAAGCCATCCATTTGTATTTATATAAAGACAATAAATTGCACATCAATCCAACATTTACATGTGAGACGTTAATAGAAGTCAGCTGGGCGGCACCCAAAAAAATCGAACCTCCGGAATTTGTATGGTGAAATTGGATTCGAGTATATTATTTTACCATTATCATTGGATGGATGCCCACACCCTATTCAAAATATTAGAGGTCCATATCCTTCTAAAAAGTGAATTGATTGGGTTGCACATCTTAACCACATTACATACTGATGGCATATTAGATATCTAAAATATATTTATACCTAAAATTAGACATAAATACGGTCAATTATATTTTTAGACTTATTTTATTAAACAAGAGAATTAGAGTTACAACTTTGAACTGATCCTAAAACACTTTAGTTCTCAAAAGTCCTCTTTATCTGGGAACAAAAGGTGCCCTCTTCCATTCTACATTTTGATTCATTTCTTTTTTTTCTTTTTTCGAACTAAAAGAGGGTGTCCTTTTTATCATTGAATACAAGTTCTTCAATACATCTCTCTACCATACAATAGTCCTTTAAATAATACATGCCTCGTTGCAGTAATGGCATAAATGGCTGGGAGGAGTTGACATTAATAATATTTTTTTATTAAGTATTTATATTAATAAAAAAATTATGTAATTTAATTTACTTATTTATTTATTAATTTTCAATATGATATTATTTTTTTAAAAATATTTTTGTATTGATTTTTATTAAATTTACTTTATATTTAATGTTTTTGTCTCAATAAATAGGCAATGTATTTTTATTGTCACAATACAATTTATATTCATTAATAATAATAATAATAATAATAATAATAATAATAATAATAATAATAATAATAATAATAATAATAATAATAATAATAATAAATACTCTGGCCCATATAAAAAAATTGAAACCTTACTCTTCAAATGCAGGATAATTAATACTTACCTCAAGATTTTTAATGCTACAAGCTAGGTTGCAGTGCTTCATATCTTACACTTCAATGAAGGAGACGATGATTGTTTCTCAATGGAGAGCTTACACTTTCCTTTCTACGGCTACAAAGTTATGGCTTCATATTGTTTATATATTGAAGGGACTCTTGTGCCAAGTTGTATGGCTTGAAGCGATGTCACACGCCTGACTGCATAGTATTTTTTCTTGGTGACTTTGGTATGTTCCATGGCCATGGTATCAAAGAATGGCAAAGGTCCAAATGGTAACCTTGACAGCTAGTGGATGTGGATGAACACACCTTTTGGTAGCAAGATGACAACAACATGTTATCCTAGGTATAGCATGACATTTAGTGGCACCCCTTTTGGAATTTGCTTTCCAGACTTGGTGGTCTATTAGAATCTTCATGTGATGCATTCAATCAGGTGCACACTAGTTCATCTTGAATTTATTCAATTGAGATTCCTCTAGATCCCCAAACATATAAATTTCTAACCACCTGAAGGATAGGAGGCATTTTTGTCTTGTATTGAACAAGTGAAACACCTCACGTAGGCATACCCAAAGATTGAGCCATTGCATCTGTGTTGATTACTATCATGGTGTCAGGGCCAATTTAGATGTTGTCATCATTTTAGTCATCGAGTAGGATTTGAAAAAACTCCCCCAAGTCATCGAAAGTGAGCATGCAAAGCAAGGGATCAACGTTTATGGAATTGATGTGGGACTACAAGAGCTAGTAGTCGCATAACATTTATGGGATTTGGTCAAAAAAAATTCTACTCTACTACTCAAAGGTAATCAAATGGCTCTGGATCAATGAATTTTGTTTGCTGAAGCACAAGGTTGACACCCATTTCTTTTTTATGAGCATCTATCAAACTCTTAGTGAGCTGAAAATGATACATAATCTCTAAATAGTGAAATTAAATAATATTTTGCTTTCTATGTAGTAGAATTTAGCTCAGCTCTTAAAACATCATCTCGTGAAAATATTTACAAGAATGAAATGCAGACTTGGTTCACAACCTTATGCCTTTATAGATTACGCACATGTTGGTTTTCACATAAATGCCATGTTAAGCTGTCTATTCGACATCAATGTAAATGTTCATGTGGCAAATCTTATCTAATTTGACAATTAAGGTAATTATTTATTGGCACATGCATAAAGATATGTCATTATGTTCTTTATTATTTGTACTATAGTATGAACAGATGATGTTGACCGGTTGCCAATTTGTCAAAGATTAGGTCAATCAAACCTTAGATCTTGAATTAACTACTTGGGGATGATCATTATATGGTGAATATCTTGTTTGATATGATGTGGTTGTACATTTCCTAGACTTGAGTGCTTTCTTTCACTCCTACTGATAACAATGATAGTGCACCTGAATTCTTCTATCCATGGTTGGTGCATGTTATACATGTTATCTTAGTTCATAAATCTACTGAAGGGATCATCTACAAACATACACATGCACACATAGAAAAATAAACACATAAGAAAACATATATAAATGGGAAACCTTAATCTACTTAGTGCTACTTAGCACCCACTCATTTAGCAGAAAGATCAATTAAGACTGTTGGTGTTAGGGCTTAAGCCTATAGCCATTCACCTGCCCTGGTAAAATGATTCCCTATAGATCTCTCAAACTAATGGTTCCTTTCTATGATATTTCATGTATAATGCAAGGCCCTTTCCATCTAATTTATCATTTACCTAGAAATGCTCTCAAGTGACTATCATATAACAAAACTGGTTGATCTTTGTGAAATTCCTTATGATGCATATTCATGTCATGACATGTTTCCTGGCTCTACTTATAGACTTCATACATCAAATATGCTTTATGTTGATACTCATCCATCCTATTTAGTTTGAAAATCCTATTGGTTAGATATGCACAATTTCTAAGTCTCATGACCATTGTAATGCACCTATTGTGTACCAAGTATTCCATTAGCATAACTGCTTCAAGCCCATAAACCAACTAGAATGGATTAAAACTTGTATCCCTCTCATATTGTGTGCAATATTCCCAAAGAATGATAGGCATGCAATATTCAAAATCATATCTATTGACATCATATATCTTTATCAACATCTTTCCCAATACTTTATTAGAAGCTTCAACTTGGTTTTTAATTTATGGATGATACGCAGTACTTTTATGATGAGAAATCATGAATTCCTTAGTAATAGCTTTGATGGTATTGTTTAGGAAGTGTGTCCCTCAATCACTAATAAGCTTGATGGGGCAACCAAACCTTGTAATGATATTCTCATAAAGGAACTTTACTTCATCCTTCATGGCACAGTTGGGTGGTGCAATAACTTCAACCCATTTCGTAAAGTAATTTATCGCAATGATAATATACTTTTTTTTTTGCATTTACTTAAGGGATTGATATGTCCTACAAAATTGATGCCCCACTATTCAAAAGGTTGTTTGGCTAACAAAGGCTGCAAGGGCATTTCATCATTTTTTAGTGGCTTACCCATGCATTGACATATGTCATAATGTTGTACTATGTTATGTGCATCCTAAAAAAGGTTTGGCCACCATAACCCACTCTATCACAATTTCCTTATAGTATATTTTCTTATAAAATGACCTCTTGTTATTCTTTAGTGTGCCTCCTATAAGAGTTGTGATCATTTATGTTCTATAACTACCCTACACAATTCTTCATCCTTCCCCAAATGATACAAGAGTCCATTTCTAATAGTATATGGTAAATCTCTATTGACAAACTACTTCATGTATCTTTCTTGGTAATGCGCAGGGAATACTCCTTGTTCTAGGAAATTATCAATTGCCTCAAAAAATTTGAGGATCAAAAAAATGTGAAATAGATGGGCATCAAGAGAATGTTCTTGTAGTTCTTCTGGTTCTTTCCCATTTATGATGAGACTAAGTTGTTTCAGCCCCATATTTTTTGTTCTTGCCTTGATGTTAATGTGAAATTGGAATTATTGAAATAGCATCAACCATATAGAAATGCATCCTTCGAGCATAGGATTATTGAGGATGTAGTGCAGAGCTTGATGATTCATGAAAACTTTAAATGGTGTCATAATAAGATAATGTTAGAATTTATGTAGTGTGAACACTATATCCAATACTTCTATTTCAGTTGTCATGTAATTAATTTTTGTGTTAGATAATTTTTGGCTTGAAAAATGTATGGGGTTGTCTAGTATATCATCTCTTGGTTGTGAAAGCACAACACTAAATACCAAAAGCATCAACATGAACATGAAAGGGTTTTCTCTAATCTAGAAAGATAAGAATAGGTGTAGTGATGAATCTCTATTTTAGTTCTATGAAGGCTACTTGACACTTAAAATTCTAAACAAACTATGCACCTTTGCATAGTAAATACTCCAATGGAGATGAAATGGATGCATATCCCTTCATTAACTTCTGATAGTAGCCTATATGGCTAAGAAAGAATCTCACTTCCATGGAGCTGACTAGTAGAGGCATACTTAGAATGACTATAATTTTGGTCTTGTTTACCAAAATTGCCTTCACTGCACACTACATGACCTAATAGGACACCAAAAGGTGTAAAAAATAAGCATTTTTTAAATTCAGGTCAACATGTAGAGCTAAACAATATTCTAACATGAGGCACAGCTTGGATAAATGTTCTTTAAAAAATAAAAGACTACCCAATCATCAAGATAGACTTCTATGAACATGAATGAAGTCCTTAAATTTAGTCACCATTGATGAAGAAAAAATTATAAGTACACTTTTGAGGCCAAAAGGCATTACCTTGTATTCAATGGATCCCCATTCCATGGTAAAATTCATTTTAGCCTTGTTTTATTCTATGATGGGTATTTGATGATAGACATTGAATCCATTTGTGAAAGTATAGACTTCATGACCTATGACAAATTCTAAAACTTCATCTTTAAAGGGAATTGAAAATGGATCATTCACACAAGCATCATTTAAAATTCAATAATCACCACATACTCTGATCTCCCATATTTTATTCGGTTGCACTACCATAAGAATAACCAAATCTACCTTTTCTATAGGATAAATTATACCTACATCTTCATTTTGGCTATTTCTTCCTTCACATTCAACTTCATGTTTGGATTCGCCTTATATGGTTATTTATTTATGGGTCATGCACACTCTTTGAGTTCGATATGAATTTCACCTAGGGATAGATCAATTTCTCTAACTTATTAAAATTTAGTAGGAAACACATCTTGGTAATCTTTTAGAAGTGGCATAGCTTCTAAAATTTCAAATTGAATCCAATAGTCACCTATATGTGCCAGTTTAGGAATATCCTTTCTTTCGATGTTTTCCACATGCTTTTTAATATGTTGTTGATAAATCTTACTCTTTTCCTCAGGAACAGACTCTTGTAGCATTCATTTATTTTCCTTTTATAAAATCTATATATTTTAGAACTTGTATTCTTCAGTGGGTTCTGTGATTGCGTCTTTTAATGGTTCTACTAGTCGTTTAGGTTCAAATAAATCAGTCAGATCAATATCACCATCTGTATCTAAATCTTCAATTTTTTCCTCTTCATCTTATATTTAGGGGCATGACTACATAAGATATTATTCTTCCATCTTTGTATCTCTATATCTTTGTAATTTTGTATTTAGATCACAGGTTATGTTCTTCTACGTAGTGGATTCCATCATGGTGCTTACATCTGTTACACACCCATAACAAAGGAAATGTTTAATTTTTAGTAGTGCATTATGAACAACATGATTTTCATCTTCAAAGACCAAAGTTTGTATGAATTCTCTCTACACCTACGCCCCATGCTTTATCTCCATCTTACATTCTTGATACATATACCATGTTGATGGTAAATGGATAAGTGTGTAATGAAATATGTGAACCCATTACTTCGGTGCCACATGTTCTTCATTTCAGACCTCAACACATTTATGGATATGAATTTCAAGGCACTCACCTTCTTGAAATAAATTCCAATTACTTCTAATGACCTATGGTAGATGAAATTTGCTAATCATAAGTTTGCATGCATCATCTCAATCAAGTTGATCATCTCTATGTATTTCCCACTAAGTCATTGCAACTCCCTTAAAAGCATAATTAAAAGCATTGACCCATTGACTAATGGTAAGTAAATTAAATTGTAGGCATAGAATGAAATTATTGATGTCCTCTATCACATAGTACAAAGGAAGTTATCTCTCATGGGTGAAGACCATTCTCATAGGTCAAATTTCATGATCACCACGAGCCCAATTGAGTAGATGCATATGTGAGTCTCCACTAATAGATGAAGTTATTTCTTGAGGCAAAGTATCTTCTCTAGTTATTTTCATATAGTCCTATATATGATCACCTGCTTCATAGAGAAAATGAACTTCTAAGCTAGTAGGGGATTTAGCAAACATGGATGCACAATCCTCTATGACAAATTGAGGTACCAATGGCTGAGTAAATATTGATTTGGGCTTCTTTTTTTTAGATGTCTTCAACTGTTGAGTAAGTAAAGATTGTACCTGAGGTTTATTATGCTCATATAATAAGTTTCACTCAAATGTACGTAGAGATTTTGGGTTCTCTTCAAAGTTTACCGTCATCCAACTATTTTTTTGTGCAACATAAGGAGAGTCTAGTTCAACTGGAATGATGTAGGGTTTATGTGCCTTATTCATAGGAATGATGATAACCATATCTCCTTGATGTGCCTCTAGTGGATTTTTCACAATATTGACCATCATCTGACCACAATATGCCCATATTTTACCAATTAGTGTAGGAAAATGAGTTGTTATCTTCATATTGTTGACTTCAAAGTCACCTTATAGGCTCAGTTTTGTGACTTTAATATCAGCATCCTCTAATCTACCAATGGGCTCAACTCTTCCATAGTCTACTAAGCTTAGATTCATTGGGTTTTAGCTTAAAACTGGCCATCCAATCACCTCACATTTAGACATGGGGATCATGTTGACCGTGTTACCAAAGTCAAAGACAACATTTGGAATTTCATATCCTATAACATTAATGTTGATTTGGGAATCTATATCTCATGGCTTGATTGTTTTGACATACCAAACAAGTTTTTTTATGTTTTGTTGACATTATTGTGCACACTCTAGTAAGTTATGTAGAAATTTTGTGATGTTCTAAGAGATGTCTTCAATGTGTAGTTTACTTAAAAGCTTTAGTAAATCTATCATCATAGTAACAACTCCATCCTGATCCATAATGCACACAATCTAACCATACATTTGATTATCTATTGTTGCAACATATCCTTTAATAGTGTCTTGATGTTGAATATTTTTCAACATCTGCATAGCTTCATATCTTCATAGATTCATACATAAGACCCTTTTTTATACCAGGGTCTAGGTATTTATCCTATTTTTATTTTTGTATTCCTTAGTTTTGAGGCATTTCAAGAGGAGGCAGTCCTCTCTATGGATGTTGGTGTCTTGTAATGTCGTTCAGGTATGCATCCTTCTTAGACTACGCATTCACCATGTTAACATTCTTAATGGCCTTTTCCTTTATTTAATTTTCTAAGATAGGATAGTCTTTTATCTTGTGTTGGTCATATACTCTACAATATTCATATTAAGATTATCTTTAGGGATTCAAAGGGAAATTACGTTCCACATTATTATACTCTCCACACAAGTAACATTACAATGGAGCGCGTTGGTAATTATTTCCTCTACCACCTTGGTAACCCCCCTTATATCCACCCCTATATCATCCTCTATTTGAATGATAACCTCCTCTACCATATTCCTGTGTTAATGTCTCTGGGTATTATCTCCAATTCCAAATTATTTCTACACAATTAGTGGTGTCCAATTAGTTTGTTGTTTCTACATCATTGTTGGATTCCAAGGTATTACATACTAGTATTGAGATGATGGTGGTGTACAAATTGGTGAAGAAGGGATCTATTCAGCTAGACCTTGAGGCTGGTACTGAGGTGAATTAGGAATCCATTGAGAACCTATTTGGTTCGATAACCTTTCTCAACTTATGGGTTTGGAATCATCTTCTTTTTCGAGAATGCTTGCTACACAATAATGGTGAATACATTCTTTATAATGTATTATTTGATATCCTGCAAATCCCTACAATTATTTTCATTATGGCTATGTGACTTATAAAAATTATAATATAAACTCTATCAGATTTTAACATATTATTGCAGAAGATGTCAATGCATTATTTCATGCCCTACTACTCTACAAATTTCACAAAACTCTATCTTATCTTAGGACAATCATTCATGTGATGTCCTTATTTCCCACAGTCCATGCACCATAGATTTAGCTTAGGTTTATCTATTTCATGATATTGTTCCATCTTTTTCATAAAATCTTGCAATGTATTTTCAATCTTAGAACCCATTCTAGGAGATTCCCTATAGTTTTCAATTTTTTCTACTCATAGAGAAATAACTCTTCCTTAATAGCATAATAAGTCTACGCTATAGAAAATCCAATCCTGAAATGTAATCCTTAGAAAAACCACATAGTTTTATCTTTATCTACTAAGGTAAATTCCACTTTATTCATAGCATCAAAAAACCTATGATCATAATCATAGACTGATTCTCCCAAATTTTGCCTAATCTCCTTTAGGTCATGAATAGTCTGACTTGTACATTTATTTATAATAAATTCTATGATAAGTCATTCCTTAACCTATTATAGACTTGCATGTATAATTTATTTATGGTACATAAAATCAATTTCTCTTCCATTAAGTGCCCCTATTAACTCACACTTCTTAATAGCCTCATCAATAATACCCTTAGCTTGTCATCTCATCTCACATGTTAGTACGTATTGTTCAAGATCTATAGACCCATCATATGTTGCTAGATTTATAAATGTTCCTACATCACCCATTGTATAAACTAGTGTCATGGGGATATATTTCATAGTTTTTCACCAAGAGAGGCTACATTATATGTGATCCTTCTTGTGCACTACAAAATTTTACCTGCACACTAAGAGTCTTAACATATGCACTTTGTTTTTTGTATTTCTTTCTTTTCTTTTCTTTTCTTGGTTTCAACAAACCCTATGGCCTTTAAAGCTTTAAAAATTAAGTTTTTTTCAATTTCAATACCCCAATGATGCACTTGTTCTAAAAATGGGCCTTCCCAAATACTATCTTCCTATTTGTCTGGTTGAAAACTTCTATTGGATATAATAAATTGGGTTGTGGAGATGTGTACTTTCCTAGTGAATGATTCTTTCCTATGACTTCTTATTATTCTAAACTTGAACATGTGATTACTCTAAGACCTTGTTCTACTTATTTTATTAATACTTTATATACTTCTTTTAATAATACCCTTTCTTGTAACTACACACTACATCTATCACCTAACTTATCTACCTCTACACTATCTTTATCTTCATCTTCAAACATCTCTTGTTCTTACTCTTCATCACTTATTTCTTTCTATTGGCATTCATATTCTTCTTTCATCTTGTCTTTCTTCATCTTTCATTATTTGTCTCTTTATTTTCATTTATCACATCTTCCTACTTATTCTTCATCTATTTTATTGATACGCTTAACTCTACTCATAGCTACCTGGGTATTCTTTTATTTACTCCATTTATTTTATTATCGTAGCTCATTTTCTAAATATAGACTTTTATTCTGACTCTTCTTCCCTCATGTCTCCATTTTATATTTAGGTTCAATCCTTATATGCTCATCTAATCATTATTCACTATCTTATTTCACACACCCCTATATGCTTGAAGTGACTACTCCATATTGGTTGGAGTAAGAACCATATCCTTATCCACAAGTAACATCTTCACAAGGATATGTAGTCACTACAAAAATTACCCTTGAATTCGTCTAATGAACAAGTCCTTTAAAGCTTCAAAATCTATGTATCCTTGTATTTCAAACTCGGTTATATATCTATCTACTATATTATCAACCCAATGAACTATTGCTCTTGTCTAGTCAGTTTCCAATATCTACAACTGGTCTATCTTTTCTTCATTTTAGATTATAGTTTCTTTTGTTCTTGGGTTAAAACAATAATATTCCAATTGTGCTAACCAATTAGCTAGAAATTTAGGCAACTTGCATCAAAACAAATTGTAAATATCTCCATAAATATACTCTTAAATGATTTCATATATAGTAAGACCAATCCTTTTTTATTCTTTTTCGGAAAAATTACATGTCCTTTGGTATAACCATGTCTCAATATCTCTCTACCCTAATAACCATCTTAGCATAATTTCCTCTAAACTTAGTGTTCCATGCTCACCACACCATTATTAGCAGAGGTTCTTAAAGCATTATAATACACTAAGGATGAGGATAGCTATGGTATACTTCTTATGTGTGGAACAATGTATTGTATTCATATAGGAGTTTGGATAACAAAAACATGGTAAACATTAATTATCCTACATTATTTAAGAATTAAGAACAACAAGTGCTTCATAAACAAAAATAAACCATTCAAGTTAAATTAGATGGAAAGTAACCAAGAATTATACATGAGAACACACACATTGAACATAATAATAAATCACAGAAGTAACCATAACCATATGAATCTCTATTGATCTCTTCAAAAGTGGAGCTTCCTTATTAAAAATAAAAGTATATATAGATGTTTCCAATCTATGACTATTCATCTTCTTCTCATACTTGACACCAAGAGTGGATTATATTCATATTCTAGCCTATTACAAGTCATGAATATATAATTAAAGAGACTTATACAATGACATAATGAGTACATAACACATGACTATCAGATAAATATCCTACACAAATTTACAATTTGAATTCTTATACCAATAGAAATTTGATATTTGGTGGGATGAAACTTCTTCACAAGAATAAAATAGTGAGAGGGTTTACCCTTATATAATAAATAAATAAAACATGTGAAGAGTGCATATTAGAGAATCAATATATGAGTGCATTACCCATGGGTAAAACATGTAGAGATAAAGATCCTCTTGAGCTAATACATTTAGACTTGTGTGGTCCATTGAATATCCCCTCATTATCCAAAAATGTCTATTTCATGAAATTCATAGATGACTTAAGTGAGAAAACATAGGTCTACTTATTGAAGACTAAATCAAAAGAGTTTGAGACCTTCAAGCAATTCAAGGTTATGGTGGAGAAGCAAAGTGATGACTACATCAAGATTTTAAGGATAGATAGAGGATGAGACTATATCTCTAATGATTTCATGGATTTTTGTAAGAATCATGGGAAAAGAAGAAGTTTACTACTAGGTATACACTATAGTATAATGGTGTGGCCAAGAGGAAGAATAAGACCATCTAAGAGTTGGTAAGGAGTATACTAAAGGCAAAAGGTTTGCCTAATGATTTTTGAGATGAGGTTGTAGCAATACCTATATACTTACTAAATATTTTTCCAAAAAGGAGTGTTAAGGATATGATCCCTCAAAAAGCATGGAACAACTAAAATCCTAGTGTAAAACACCATAGAGTGTTTGGATGTGTTGCATATGCACACATGCCCAAGCAAAGAAGAACAAAGCAGGATGATAAAGATGATAAGTGTATATTCATTAAGTATAGTGACCAAGATAAGTATTATAAATTGTATATTTGGTCACTAAAGACCTCATTATTAGTCAAGATGTTCAATTCATTGAGCATGAAGCTTATGAAGAGAGAGACTCAAAGAATAATGAGCACAAACAAGGGCTAGTGAACACTTTATTGAATCTAAACTAGTATGTAATATATCAATTCATGCATTAATATGGACCCCTATTTCAAAAAGGGTTGATTAATTTAGTTGTAAAAACCTTTAATGATATCAAAGAGATGTTCATTACTCAACATCAACATCCTCCAACTCAAGCCAATTCCTAGTAAGGATAAGGAGCCTGCAAGAATTTTCTAATTAGTCAAGGTATGAAGAAAATAAAGATGAAATACTAAATTATTCTATATTTTTATTAGTTGATCCTATATATTATGAAGAATCTGTCAAGGATAGCAAGTGGTTTGAGGCGATGGAAAATACATGTTCTAAATAAAAATTAGACTTGGGAGTTAGTTGAACTTCCAAAAGGAAAAAAGGTCATAGGAGTCAAGTGGGTGTAAAAGAAAAAAACCACTCCTAACAACAAGATAGAGATGAATAAGTCAAGACTAGTGGTGAAGGGATACAAGAAAAATCTTGGACTTGATTACAATGAGATGTTTTCAACTATAGCAAGGTTAGAAATGGTGAAGACAATCATATCTATTATTGTTCAACACAAATGAAAGGTGTATCAAATGGATGTCAAGTCAGTTTTATTGAACAAATTGATATAATAAGAGGTTTATGTGGGACAACCACTTTGATATGAGATACTATGGCATGAGAACAAGGTATATAATCTAAAAAAGGCATTGTACGGGCTCAAGCAAGCACCAAGGGCATGGTACACTCGGGTATATTCATATTTTTTGAGAAATAAATTTATCAAAAGTGGTAGTGATCCCACACTCTACACCAAAGCATGAAAATAAGGTATTTATAATTTTTTTAAATGTGGATGATTAATTTTTTCCATAAATATAAATTAATCCATTGAATATTTCAAAATAGCCATAAAGGAGTTTGAAATGACTAGTTTAGGCTTGTTGAAGTAATTATTTGGTATAGAAGTCAATGAAAATTAATAGTGACAACTTCATATGCTAGTATAAATATTCAAATGATATTTTTTTATGTTTAGGATGATAGATAAAAACCCAATATATACACTAGTTGAGACAAGTTTGAAGTTGTGCAAAGATGATTGTAGTAATAATGTAAACCTCACACTGTACAAGAACTTAGTAAGAAGCCTAATGTATTTGATTGCATCTAGTCCAAACATCACATATGCACTCACCCTCATATTTAGATGCATATAGATGCCAAAGGAGATACATTGGCAAGTGGACAAGAGGATATAAAGGTATATGAATGGAATAAGAGGATATGGAGTTTTGTATGTAGCAGTAGATAAGTTTTAGTTAGTGGGATACACAGACAATGATTGGGATGGTAGTCTTTATGATCAAAAGATAACTTTAGGGTATGTATTTTATGTTGGGTTAGGAACCATATCTTGGGATTTAAATAAATAACTCATAGTTTCACTTTCTACAGCTGAAGTGGAGTACATAGTAGCCAATACAATAACATGCCAAACTATGTGATTAAGAATGATACTTTAATATTTTAACAATGACTATCAATGAACTTATACAATATATTGTGACAATTTATCCTCCATATCATTGTAAAAAACCATATATTTCAAAGTAGGTACATGCACATTGCAATCAAGTTTCACTTCATTCAAGAGTTACTTGAAAATCATGTGATAAAGATTAAATTTTTCAAGTCAGATCAGTAACTAGATAATATATTTACTAATACTTTACTAATAGATAGTTTTATGTGTTTAAGAGGTAAATTAGGTGTCATGAATGAAGCAACATTAGCCCTAGTTGGTTGTATGCAAGCTCTGGAGTATATCAATCAAACTTTGGAGTTTAATAGTTAAGCTCCAAAGTTCATCAATGAAGCTCCAGAGTGCATTAACAAAGCTACAGAGTTAAAAAACAAATCTCCTAATTTCATCAACAAATATCTTGAGTTAGACAAGGAAGCTCTAGATTTCAACAATGAAGCTTTAGTGTTCGATAATGAAGCTTTGGAGTTCACCAATCAAGCTCCAAATATGGATAAAATGAGTTTAAAAGCACATGCACAGTTATGGAGTTATAAATATGTTTTAGGGTTGATAATAATTCTATTAAGTATGGTAAAAATTCCAATAATAAGGGGTTATTAAAATAATATATTATTATCCTCCCACCTACCTTCCCAAGCTTTGAAGTTGTACAGCAAGCACCAAGAGACTTTAATGTAACTATTTGAGTTTGAAATTTTTGAAGTGTTTGAAGTTTAGGGGAAAATAGGTGTTAGGTGAGAATCCCATCTAGTAGAAAAAAAGAGATATAAATCATGTTCAAAAATGAATAATATGTTCACATATATGTATGAGTCAAAGTGACTGAAACTTGGAGAGAAGAATAGCAGGAGGAAGAACAAAATAACAACATCAGACTATGTGGGTAGAGAAAAAGAAGATAAGAGGTAGAACAGAATAGAGGAGAAGAATATTTTGTTGATAGTAGTCATAGAATGAAAGTGGGTGCATATAAGGAGAAAAAATAGGTTTTTTAGATCATCTACAATAGTAGTGTAAACAACCAATAGAAAATAAGAAAGAAAGTCAAAATAGAAGGTTTTTGTAAAAAAATTGTGAACACAATTGTAGTTATTCATATATGGTTATCAAAATCAATTTATAAAGTAGTTTTTAAATTCATATATAATAATATTGTTTTTTTTAACAACACTTAGTTTTTTGGTGATGTGAAAGAATTAACTTCAAAATTTGGTCACCTCTTATAAGCATTGAAAGAATTACCTTCTAGCTTTTTTCAACACAAAGTTGAAGAGCATTTATATTTAGATGGTTGTTCATAGAACCACAAAAATAAAATTTAGGCACTTTTAGAAGAGGTCATGTATTCAAACCCAACCCCTTCTATTTTTTATTTCATTCTCTTTACCTCTTTTCAGATCGATTTCAGATTGTATTGTATATCTCTTAATACATGTGAAATAGCTTATTTTTTGTCATTCTCTTCCCCTTCTAAATCCTTTTCTTCTTTTTCTTTGTCTTCACTTTCCAAGATATCATATTATGTTTCTATTTCCATGAGTAATATCTCTTCTCGATTTCTAGTGGATAATCTCTCTTTGGATGAACTACTTTCCTCTTTGGAATATAGGTTTTTCTTGTGCTTGTGCTTGTGAAAACTCTTCTTTTTCTCAAGTTTGCCTTATTTTTGGCCTTTCTTTATATTATTCTCTTCTTACTCATCACTATTTTAATTTTCTAAATAAGGGTATTTGGCCTCAAAATTTCCTACCTTTCCATAATTAAAGCATTTAAAAGTTAACTTACCTTTATATTTACTATATCTTTTCTTCAACTTCCACACAAAATGAGCTTCTTCTTCATCTGGTTAATTATTAGAACTATCTCTTGGAGCATGCTCTTTATTCTTCATTTTCTTTTAGGATTTGAAGGCTTCCTCTCATTTAGATGATTTCTCCTTTTTGTTCCTCATTTCATATGCCATGAGAATCCCATGAAATTCATCCATAATTAGTTTATCCAAGTCCTTAATTTCCTCAATGGTTCAAAATTTTGCATCAAATCTTAAGGGAAGTGACCTTAGCACCTTTTGTAAAATTACTGGCTCTTCAAACTTTTCACCAAATCCTTTGATGGTATTTATAATTTCATCCACATGAAGGATATATGATGTTATTTTTTCTTCATCCTTGTTTTTCAAACTTTAAATTGTCTTCCATGTGTTTGAATCTTATATTTATTTAACTTGTCGTCTCCTTCATAGATTTTATTTAGATTATCCCAAATCTCTTTTTCCAATTCACATTTCATTACTTTGTCAAAATCTGATTCTAATAGACCACACAAAATGGTATTCATAGATTTTGTATTATTTTCACTCACCTTCTTTCCTGCTAGATCTGTTGGAGGAGATAACAAAGCCACATATCTACTCATAATTGATTGTAAAATATCAAAGATGAGATCCATTTTGTAAATACACATCCTTATTCTCTAAAAATCATAGTTCATTCCATCGAATAATCGATCCTTGTTTGAAGAAAATCCTTCTTAACTGGTCATGATTGCTCTTGAGATCTACCTTCTAGTAGTTAGACTATTTTTGAAGGAACCCTCTATGAGACTAATTATTGATAACAAGATTATACTAGGGGTGAATTAGGATAAGGTAATATTTTATTTTTTCAAATTTATAATCATAATAATATCAATCACATAACATCAATAATTAAGAACACAATAAAAATACAATATTTACGTGGAAACCCTTTCAGGAGAAAACCATAGAGAAAAGGACTACTTGGATCTGCTTTCCAAATCCAGCCACAAATAAAATTCTTTCTATAAAATTTGTAGGCACAAACCTAATTTAGACATCAATCCCTATCTATAGATAATTCATAGGCACCAACCTATTGGAGACACCAATCCCCACTACTAAAGAATTTGTAGGTACCAACCTATTGGAGACACCAGTCCCCACTGTTAAGCACCAACATAGTAAGAGACACCAATATCTTATTTCTAAGGCACTGACCTTTACTAAAATAATATTCTGCCTTACTACTATTACCTCATCAATGAATGATGACAAATTCAATTTCCTCTTCTTCTTCTCCACATAAATTTGCTTATGCTTGAATGATATAAAGAATTAATTCCATATGTTTTCCAATCTTCTATCTATCTTATATAGCCTTCAAAGGCTCTTCATAAATTAGGCATCCCATCAAAGAGGCACCTCTTCACCAAAATATGTCTGTTGACATTCCTATTTACATTTTCATTGACATTTCCCTCGATAATTCTATTGATATTTCTTTTGAAAATTCAGTTAATAATTCTGTTGATATTTCCATTGATAATTTTGTTGGTAATTCTATTGACATAAATTATAATTTCTTTGACATTTCCATTGGAAATTATGTTAACATCAATTACAATTCCTTTGACATCAATGATAATATTCCAACACAAATTTGGTATAAAAATTTGAATCAATTATTGAAAATGGAATAAGTTTCATTTTAAAACTGGTGACATAAAATTATGAACTATGTCTAGTGTATATGACATAAATAATTACATGAATTTTCAATCCATTTATGGAAACTAGTGATATAAAAAGGAGAGATAAAAGTGATCATATGCTACATACATGCCCCCAATATGATATGAGTCTATTTATTTTGATGACTAAGTAATACCAACTAAATTTATAATTAAATCCTATATAAATTATGAAACACATGACACACATGATGCCTCCAATATGATAAAAACATATAATAAGCCTATGTACATATTTGAAATTATTTATAGGTAAGCACTAAAATCAATTATGTAGTCTGAGTATGATTGTGAGAATTCTGAAAAATATTGTTTTTGATGTCTTAGAATAAAGTGCATTAATTTTGACAATACCAGTTTATCCCCTTGTCCCTAGGTGTAGAATTTAATGAGAAAAAATTATGAGAAAAAACTAAGTATGAATTATGATCAACTGAGTAAATACTATTATTTTTTTCCTATGTAGTGGAATATTATAGCTTAGTCTCTAAGACAATCCACTATTTATGCCCCTATTTTGAGATGAGTCCTGAAGCTCACGCAATAACTTTTCTCAAAATAAATGTTATAAAAATGATGTTATATAAATATTTAAATCTAAAAAAATTAGTAGTGTATGATATATGTAAACTCAATCATACATAGTGTCATGGCTAGATATATGGATATATATTTGTTTTATAATTTTCAATATAGGTACATGTTACATAGCATATGCACCTTAGATTTATCTCATGTTGAAACTATGTGTAATAATTGTACCGTGTATAGAATTCTACCACAAATGTGTATTAGAATCATATAATTTTTTGCTTTGGACAATTCTAAAAACTATGTAGGTGTGGAGGACATGTTTCCAAAGCATGCCCCCACTATATATGGAGAAACATGAAACTGATATAAGTACCAATGTGAGGAAATGTTTCCAAAACATGCCCCACTATAAACAAGAGATGTTGGATATTGAGTAGGTGAGTAAAACATGATTTCAAAGCATGCCCCCACTAAATCTATAAATTATAAGTACCATAATTAATGAATATGGATAACATGCTTATAAATCATGCCCACATTGAATATGAAAACAATGAATGCGTGAAATCCACATCACCATGACATGGCCCCACCGAATCTAAAAATTGGTGTAAGTACCATATATTATGTGAGTGTGGAGAACATGATTCTAAATCATGCCCCCACTTAATATGATAACTATGAAAATATAGAAGCCATGTCCCCATTGCATGCCCACACTAATATTCCCCCAATTTGAGGTGAGGGAAAAATAATACCTGGTAGTTGACTCACCTTAATAGGGTAAGATAACTATAAATCTATAAATGTAACCATGTAGAATATATAAGGAAACTTGTCTAGTTAAATGTATCACTAAATCACATAGAACCAATGTGATCACATGTAGGCCTAAGATGCATTATAAAGATCATGAAAAAATTTAGATCGCAATAGTAAAATCTCGAAAAGAAAATAAGCCCACACACAAGATCAGTAAAAATCAAGTCAAAAGGCAATGGTATAAGAAGACCAAAAACAAGGGGCATGTTCAAATGCCAAAAAATATAATGGACATGACTTGGTCAAATGTCCATAAAAATAAGGAATGACATATTCAAATGTCCATATAAAAAATAATGAAGTACTAAAATTTCCAAGAATGCAATGACATATTAAAATGTCTAAAAAAGCAAACATAGGCACATGGGATGCATACAACAGAGCATATGATAATGCTCGGGAAAGCAAGATTATAGCAAGCCAAAATACTCAAGGAAGTGTGTAAAGGAAAATCATAAGCAACCAACATAAACATGTCATAGTGGACCATGGGTCAAATGTATTAGCAAAAATATGTCTAGTACATAACATATCAAGTACCATGTGTAATTTATAATCATGGATAATAGACATGTGTAATTATATATGTAATCTCAAACATGATAGTGTAGAGTGATCGTTAAGTCATATAACCTCTATCTATCAAGATTGTAGAAGATGGATGCCCCCAATGTCCTGGTCATGTGAGTAGAAGGAAGGCCCAACACCCATAAGTGTATCATGTATATGTGTATTCCTATGTATGTGTATTTAGGAATAAATGATATGCTAGTTCTTGACATGGAAGTAACACATAGATGCCAAGAGGCTAATAGAACATGGAGGTGTTGAAAGTGTTTTTGTATTTTTCAATGTTTTTTTTTTTGGAAGATGAGGAAAGATCATCCTATGATGTCATCCAATGATTGGTCATAGATATCTCACCCCATTGTTAAAATTAAAACCTCAAGTTGGATCTTTTACATTTTTTGAATCATTATTGGCTAGGTTGAAAAGGCACATAACATTTTCATCCTCACATTTTACATGTGTAATACATGTAATGATATATTTTAAAATTTGTATTAATTTTCCTTCATGAGTAAAAGAAATGCCTTATTAGTTTTGGTCAATTTTTGCTTCCATTTGGTATAGCCTAATATTTCCAAGTGTAAATGCATATTGTGATGTGGTAGGCATAACCCAAACTTGTGTTTGAATTACTTTAGGACCACAAGAAATGGGTATTATTATGTTTCCCAAGGAGTCTTTCCAACCTCCTTTATTTTGTAAGTTTGTTATATTGAAGCCCATTTATTTCAAATCTCTTACATTACAACTAGTTTTTGCTTGTGTAGGATCAACATGGTTATGCCAAAAACAAGCTCCACCCATGTATAATTTAATTTTTAGATCTTATTGGCATAGACACTTGTTGGTTTATTCATTTTGAGATTATTGTATGGGGCATGGACCTTAAATTGGTCCCATGTTAAGTAACATTTGTAAATTTGTCATATGCATATTAGGAATGGCACATTTTTGTTTATAGTGTTCTTTAGGTAATTGGTCTTCTTCCGTTATTTGAGGGATAAAACTTTGTTACTTGGAAGGACAAATGTTAAGCTTTATTGGATGACTGGGTATGAATGCAACATATCTATGTACATCCACATGTAAATGAGTGAAGGAATAATACTTTTTATGCAATGTTATTTCCTTCAGAGGGGAAAAAAGTCCTCTACTAAATATAAATTATAGTTCCAAATATGAGGGTCTAAATGATATCTCATATGACATACATTTAAATCAAATAGTATAATATTGAAGGGAATCATCATCACATTGTTTGAAATTGTGAAAATGTTCTAATGTAAGTTTTGGTACCTTGTGAATATTGAAAGCCATGAAGAAATCATATTCCAAGTTTAAAAATTTGATAAGGAACCCTTTGGTAAGATATAGAACTAATTGTGAGCAATATCAGAAATGCTCATATATAATACCTTTAATAATAGTTTATCTATGTCATTTACCCATTAACCAAAATAATTTACATAATTTAGCATGTGCTCAAGTGAACCCTTATAGTGCCCAAAGATAGGCAAATGTGGTAATTCAAAACCATGTGGATAAGTATATTTATGTATACATTGTGTAAGAATTTGATTATTGAATGAGATAGCATGTACATTTGAATTATGGAAACCACGTGTATTTCAAGTATAGAGACTTGTTTTTCAAGGTCCCCAATAGTGCTCATCATAGACATAAGATGATTCATGGGTATGGCAGTGTTTAACATAGGTGTTATCATTGGTTCTATACCACCACCTCTTTTGAATCGAGGCATATGATTATCATTATCCTCATGTTCAATAAGTGAAATTTTGTCATCCTTGCATTTGGGATAATTTGGTAATGGTAATGGATCTTTGAATTTTGGTACCCTTGGTGTATAATTGAAAGAATTTGAAATGACTTTAGAACTTTATTGATGCTAATTTTGTAAAGATATAGCAACTAGAGCTTGAGGAAGCATTGGTAAAGGTACCTCTTTTAGTGTGGTAGGAATATACTTTTATTGAGATGCCTTGATTAAAATTGGTACATGTTTTTTAATTTGGAACATTAATATTATATTGCTTTGAAAATGTAGGATGTTTCATTTTTATTGATGGATTAATATGACTTGGTAAATATTCCATAATTTATTTGTTAAATTTTCAAATATTTTCAATATCAAATGAAGGCCAAGGAGTATTATCACCCTTAAAAAGTGAATACTTTTTGTAAATGTAGGAATATGAGGGATCTAAATAAATGAACTTGAAGGAACATCCCCTTTTTTAATGATTTGAAAATCTTCCATGATTTCCATATAGAGTTAAAATAAATTATCACGATCAAATAAAATGACCTTATCTCCATGGGGGATCAAGTTTGGTATATAAGTTAAGGGAATATGATTTGGATCCTCCTTGGTATGGATCAAATAATGTCTTCAAAGGATGGGAACATAGACCTAATTAGAGGGATAGTAGCTACATCCTTTCAAATCTTTTATATTTTTTGTCTTAGAACTTAGATGAATGCAAGATTAATGGATTTTTATCCCTACTTATATAGATTTTTGAAGGATTCCATAGTCATAATAATCAAATAAATCAATGTAATCCATGATAAAAGATACACAAAACGTAAATATTAGGACAAGGTAGGAGATAAGCATTTACAAGAGAATGATTATGCAACAATGACATTCAAAGCTTGAGTTTTCCAAATGTTTAACCCTAATTTGGATTAAGGAATCCTACTTGGATAGATAGGGTTAAGGATATATAAATTATAGGGCACAAGGGTGAATATCATATCTACAACATGCCAATTAATGTTCTAAAATTGTATGTACCATATGTTATATTTATAAAACTAAGATAGGATATTAATAGAAAGTAAAAATATGCTAGATATATAAATGACATAAAATAAAGTAATTATCTTTTTATGATGCTAACACTGTGATAGATTTGGTATAGTTAAGAAGATGGTTCTAGAGTAGTCATCAGACTTTGGATTTGGTGTCTCTAGTTCTCTGTATAGTTGTGTCAACTTGGGATGGTTACATCAACGCTAGTGTTTGAGTTTGATGCTACTATCCTATCTGAAATATCTCCCCAAAAAAAATGCAACCACCTGGATGATTTTGGTTTTGGATTCACCTTCACTCTAGTACATTTAGATTTGGGTCATAAAATTTCACTCTTGGTTAAATGGAAAAATCCCATCTTTCCATATTTAATGTGAGTTTGGGTAAAAATGGGTTAGTGGGAACATAGTGTTGATCTAACCCAAAATGACCCTACTATCAAAGGGAATTACTTACATATCCAATTCTCTAGAAGAGGGCTTCAAACTCATTTATTTCTCCCCTATGTGGTTGCTTGTGTGTGAATCATGAAATGTGAGTAAAGTAAGTACAATAGTGAACTGAGTTGTAACTTGAAAAATAAGACCTTATGACTATATAATAAGATTATAAAACAAGTTAGATCATGTATTAATATAAAAAATCCAAAATAAGCATAAATAACTAACTTATTAAGCCTACTCCCTCAATGGGCAGTGCTAATGAATTCAAAGAGATAATTATGAAAGCAAAACAATGTTATACCTTCCAAATAGATATTTTCCCTCAAAAGTAGTCAAGAAGCATGATTTTCCCTAGATTTGGTACTTGAAGTCTTATTCAATGAAGTGTAGCATGAGCCTCTATAATATCTTATTTTACCAATGGATTATGATCTTTAATTTGGTCTCATTAGGTGAATACATGAGACTTCTCTATAGCAAATAATAAGATTGCATACTTGAAGCTTAAAAATGGTGGTCTTGACACTCTTATTTATAACTTTTCAAGATTGTCTAGGATCAACCATGACCATCCATCCTAAGATCAATACGTGTGGCCATGGATTGATTCAATTTTGGATAGATAAGAAATAAATATTATCATTGATTTTTGGAAGAATGGGGCATTAATGAGGCATGAGAGAGCTCAATTCTGATATTTATCCCATTAATGTCTTATATCTAGATGACAACTATATGTTGATGTTATGGGATTATACAAAATTGAATAATGAATTTTCAATAAATAGATATTCAACAACTTTCTTGGAATTTATACTTAAGCTCATTATTCATTTTAATTTGCTTAAGTGACTTTGCTTAGTTTTCTATAAATATTTGGAAATTTGTTGCATGTTTAATCAACCTGGTCAAAAATTTCATTTTATTGAGTGATATTTTGACTGGAGTATAATTATAAGAAGGTGTAAATTATGTATGAGGTAATACCCTAGTTAGGGTATTATAAATATGAAATAACCATTGCATGTGATGTGTGTTACTGCATTAGAAGATTTTAGTGGTCTAAGATGTCATTTTGCATGGTAAAAATTGACTCAAAATGATTTAATAAAAGATAATAATCACATAAAATTCATTTCCCCATTTAGGGATACATTAGCACAAATCAGCACCTGTATGTGAAAATTTTAAATGATTTAGAGCATTTTAGAGATTTTGGTCCAGATTGTGCATTGTCACGAAATATCATTTAGATTGACAATTTTAGCACAATAATGATAGGAATTGGATGTATACATTTTTACCCTATATGAGAAGGCATGGTGATACATTCAGTCCAAGAAATGTCTTTTCAAAGAATAAAATGGTCACTATAATCAAAAGAACAAATTTATTCCTGTGTTCTACTAAATTTTGCATGAGTCATGGAGAAACAAGGTTAGGAAAATGTTCCAAACAAAATTTAAGAAACCCATAATGGCCCCTCAAGGGGAAGACAAAAAAAATTAAATATTTTATAGGTTGGCCCTCGATCGAAAGAAATAATAATGTTAATTTTAGTACAGAAGACTAAAAATGTAGTTAGAAGAAAGTATGAAGAAAAATGGATAAGTGGGGCTAAACTAATAACCCAAGAAAGATAAAATTAAGATTCTATAGGCCTAGGGGCTGAATTTTTTAAAAATTTTACTATATTTTGAGCCCTAGGGGGTAGAAATAGTTCATTTACACCTTGTTTATAGTAATTCAAAGCTTTGAGATTTGTGGATGAGAGAGTTGAGAAAGATGGCTAATATGCCACACCACCATCACCTTAGAGAGCACGTGTGAGAGTATCAAAGACCACTGGGGAGAAGAACATTGGTAGGTACCATTTTTTTATTTAACTTTTACATTTGTGGCTTTTATTACTAGGTTAAATTATAAACTTTGGCTATCTTGCCATTTGCCTAAATTGGCAATCAACGAGGTTGTCCTCGATAACAATGGGATCACCATTAAGAATAGTAATTTTGCCACTATTTTAGTGGGGATGTGAGTTAGAATGATGATTTCACCACTTCATCATAGAAATTACAAATTTGGGCAAAAAATGTTGGTCAAACAGTGATTTTACCTAGTCAAATGATGATGTCACTAATAATAGTGATATCACCCTATGAAATGGATATAACACCTTGTGTATCAGTAAGAGTGATATAAATGATGATAACACCCTATTAAATGGAAACATTACCCTATGAATGGTGGCATAGCCAAGAAAATTGATAGAGTCACTAGAAGAAGGGAAAATGGGGCCCATAGGAGATTAGTTCAGGCCCAAAATAAAATAATTAAGGTAGATTGGATTAGTGAAAGGAAAAATAATTGACCTCGTTCCCTATGTTTGATTTACAAAAGTGAGTCAAAGTGATCACATCACAAGAGTGATGATCATGAGTTATCTGATGACAGGGGATCTAGATAGATGATCTTATGGGTGTCCTCAAGGCCATGGAGCTATATCACCTAATATGATTTCTAATGATTCAAGTAGATAAGACCTATTTTTTAGTGATTGTATAGAGGTGGTATTTAGAGACATCTATATTTCATTTACTAACTAGGAAGGCCATAGTTATACTGGAGGACATTCACCATATACTATAGGTGTTGATGTAGGGTGATAGGATTACTTATATGTCAGTAGGATGATGGACTGTGATAGAGGATTTTTTGGGTATGGTTAACCTAGGGTTGTGGATGGTAGAATTAATGTAGATTCATTAGAGGACCTGGCTTGGCCTCTAGATGATGGAGTACGAGTAGGATAGGGGATAATTTGCCTATAGGTAGTTATATTGATGGATACTACCAGTGACCTCATTCTACCTGACAAGAGAAAATGGCTCTTCTATTTTAGATTTATCAAAGAATTCAAGGATATGTTTGATCACCTAATATAGTTTGCATGGGTGTCGATCATCTTGGCCTAGCTATATAGAGATATACACATGATACCCTACTAGGGATGGCACACCATTGGCCACAACACACTATCCAAGTCTAAGCTTAAGATCATATTTCCATTGAGCATCTATTGGGTTGAGGTACCATAGGGGCTAGAGGATCTAGTGGCATTTGAATGGTACATGACTGGGTCAGATTTATAAGGACATCTAGGAGACTTTCCATATTATCAATGAGCCATAGATGAGATGGAAGATGTGGATTTTATTTAACAACCCTATATAAAGACATAGTGGACTTGGGTTGAGGAATTGTTCATGATCAGTTATATGATCACCCATGCTATATTATAGGTTGCCATAATTATGTAGTGGAGTGGTACATGCTAGATCGAGTCCAAAGGTAGTTCAATATTTAGTAGGATATCTTAGAGGGTCCACACTATTTATCACATTTGACTAGGGAGATTCAAGAGTGGGCCCCACTAGTACCTTGGGTTGAGGAAGTTTTAGACTATGATAGGGTTCTTCACATCCTATATGACTATATAGGAGGGGTCATGAATGTAAGGGTTATGAATGCTTATGTAACATGGTGGGTTAGGGTTAGACTGATTTGATTAATTAGGCCTCTACCACAAAAACCATTTTTTACCATAGATGAGTTAGACTAAAAGAGACCAGGGTTAGACCTCAATTTAGGGATAGGCTCAAGTGTTGGTGCAACTAATAATCCACATGTCATTCCATTGCAAGTAGTGTATGCTCAGGCATAGAAGGATCCTCTAGATGATATAGAGATGGTTAACCTAGATTTACAAGACATTGATATGGGGGATGCGTCAAGTGGTGATGAGGGCCATAGGACATATATAGGAGAGGCTAGGACCCCTAAGATAGGCATAGGTATAGGTAAAGGAGAGATAAGGACTTTCGACATATTTAGGTCCATGAAGGACCACACATTGATTGATAGGCTATAGAGAGAGATCACTTCATGACTCTCAGATATTTCAGGGTTATAGATCATTGTATCTAGATTGCATGCATGGTTGGATATAGTACAAGGAGAGACTATTGGGCTACAAGGTTTGATTGTAGCCATAGATGTAGAGATTATTAATCTGAGAGGATAGGTGGATCAGTTGATATGGGTTCTAGCTTTGATATTTACATGAGACATGGATATTTTGATAGTGATTAGTGAATGATATTTCAATTGGGTGGATAGGGAGATATTGGCTTTCTAGGTAGAGAGTCTCATAGAGGAGTGAGATGAGGCTGACTAAGCTAAGACAACTAGTGGTTCAAAATCAGTGAGAGCCTTAGTCGATGTGATTATGATAATTATGATTCATTTTACATGAAGGATAATGTCCTACATACCAAGGATGAGATATATTATTAGCGGCAGTTAGATGAGGTGATAGTCCCCATAAAGAGGAGAACACCTTCATACAGAGATTATATGATATCACAATAGACTAACTAGATCTCTAGGTTAATACATGCTACTAAATACTAAGTCTGAGTAATCAGTGGCATATCCATCATCACAACAATTAGTCATGGATCCTCCACCATCATCTCTAACTTTAGGTATGGGTTGAAGATTTCAATAGAGTCCTCCTAAGTATGACTATGATCAGAGTTGATTTTGTAGCTCTTCCTTTTTGGATTATTAGATGTATAGATATTATTTGGATTTATAAACCATTATTTTGAGACATATATATGACATTAATTTTTTGTCTTATTGCTACTTATACATGGACTCTTAATATTATTTTATTATCACATGATGTATAAATTGATTTTTCTCTCATTATGATATGATGATATATGTTAGTGTTAGGATAAGCACTTCCTTAGTTATATTATTGATGTTGATGTATTTGTTTCTCATTTTTATGTATGAATACATTTTATAAGGTAATTTAGGAGATGCACATCCTGAACTAATCATATAAATAATCATCTAGACTCAATATGTATGTCAAGAGATGCATGTACTACATAGAGATTCATGTTTATTTCTAATGTTTGGATTTAGTATATCTTATTTAGGTAGAAGATATGTAGTATAATGTGTTCAGATATGTTATTCAGTTCTACATTGGTTTTCAGACTTTGGATCACTTGTTGTTTACTTTAGGAATTTGAAATTATGCATCATAAGTATGAATAACTTATAATAACATTGTATTTATTTTTATGATTGACCAGTTCAAATGTGAATATTTATAACTAAAGATAATGATAAAAATTACCAAAACAAGAATCACAACAATCTACATTTAAATAAAAAACAAATAAAATGAAAGATAAGAAGAATATAAAATACAAAAATGTAACCCAACTTAAGATCAAAATATGAACAATCAAGAGTTAATAAGGAACAAGAATGTACTTTAAAATATATAAATAAAAACAAAGTAAGAAAAAATTGTTAAACAACCTAGAATCAATATATAAATAATCATGATATATGTATTAATAATGTGTACTTGAAAAACTAACAAATAACAAAATAATCAAAATATAAATGTAAAAAGTTCAAGCCCAAGTTAAGGCCAGACTCAAAATTTTTACAAAATGTATTCAAATACAACAATAAAAATAAAACATCATAATAAATAATATAGAATAGTAAAACATAAGCCTAGAAGAAACACATAACAAAACACCTAGAAAATAAATAAGAACACAACAAAATAACAAAAAATAAGAATTAAAAGCACAACAAAATGCCAAGAAACAAATAACAAAACACCAATAAAAATGAAGAATATCAAAATGACAATAAAAAAAATAACAACACAATAATAAAAACATAACAAAACACCAATAAACAAAATAAATACACAATAAAACATGAATATAAACTAATGAACAAACAACAAAACACTAATAAAAATAAAAGAAGAGACAATAAATCACAACAAAACACTAACAAAAATATTAACAGAATAACAAGACAACAATAAAAATAAATGCAAACACAACAAAACAATAATAAAAAATCAAATAAACAATCACAATCAATGGTTAATCATAATGTTATTGCAGACAAAAAAAAATTATTTGTGTATGTGTAATAGAGGCACTACACTCTATGATAGGGTGACCCCTAAGCTAAGTGAACAATGACACAAAATAAATGTAAAATGTCCCTAGGATATAAGAGGTAATGAAATAAATAAACAAAATGGCGGGGGAGGGGGGGATGGAGGGGGCTCGGTGGGGTGGAGGGGGGAAGGGTGGAGAGAATAAAAGGAAGGGGTAGCCGAGTTAACTCTATATGCATAAGTCAAGTGGACTATGCTTACATAGTTCCGTAGATGTAAGGTTTAACATGAACTTTGGGACAAATTCAGTTCATCTAATATATGGGATAGAAGAAAATTATGATAAGAAAACATGATTCACATGTAGAGTAATATGGGAATGGTCTTGAAAAATGGCATGTGTGTGAAAAAGAGCGTATGGTGTTAGTCTAAAATACACTAAAAGGCAAGAGAAGTATAGTCACAAATGAACTAAACTGGGAATTCAGAGTGCATACTACATCTAAGTTTGAGAAATAAATAAAAGGATCATAAAATGATGAGAGTATAAGATAAACCAAGAGTGTAGGAATGGATCTTATTCAAATAAATAATGTACACAAAGGACTTTAAAAATTGTGAGAGCGTACAATGAGAAAAAATAAGGATGGGGAAACTAAAGGACAAGTGATTACTTGTGAAATATCTAGGAGTCCTTGAATACTCAGGTGAAAAGCTAACCCAAGATACCACATGTATCCAAGTACTACCTACATAGTCTATGCGGACCTCAAGCTGATGTTGTTATCCCAAAAATGGGAAGAAAAAGACCAAGGTGGTCTATAAATAAACTAATAAATACCAACGTGTGGTAAAGCTAACCCAAGATACCACATGTATCCAAGTACTACCTACATAGTCTATGCGGACCTCAAGTTGATGTTGTTATCCCAAAAATGGGAAGAAAAAGACCAAGGTGGTCTATAAATAAACTGAACAAACAATATGACCTGACCCAAAAAATTTGATGGCTTTATATCTCTCATGGAAATTCTAAGCCAATTTTCATGATTTGGTGATTTTTAGGGTTTTCTAGAGCTATTTACAAATGTTTAGGGTTTTTATAAGTGTCTCAACTCAATGGAGAATTATGAAAGACTAAATGATCCAACTCATAAAATGGATAGAGTGTGGTTCAGGCCAAAGGTTTATTATTGGATCTTGTTCAAATTAACAATGCACACAATGGTAACTAATAAATGGTGAGCGTCCTCAAGATCAGAAGAAACAAAGGTTCAAGGCAATGTTTTTGATTTTTATCATATCAATTTCTAATGTTTTTTTAATAAGCAAAAGAAACATAATATTAAATAAAGGGATAATAAACTACATATCTATGGAGATTCACTTACAAAGTTAAGAGTTTAAATAACATCTAAATTAGATGCAACGGGGGTTGTGAATATAAGCAATGTTACATGTAACCCACTAGTTGAGGAGATTCATGTCCAAGTGTAGGAGTTCCAATAATAGCTAAACTAGATACAATGGCCCATGTGATCCTATTAAGGAAATAATGAATACCAAATATTATTAAAAATAGAACAGTACACAGTTACATATAAATTTTAAGGAACCCTCTAGTAGTCAAAAACTATGTGCTAACATATCCTTGTACACTTGTCTATAAAAGAAGTTTGCAAATATTGATCCAGCTAAACTATTTTTTAGAATAGGCACTGAATATGTCTATAATGCTTGTGAATCATAACTAGGATAATAATTATATTGGGTAAAATAGTCTAGGTTACAATGGTCTAAAATGAAAGTAAAATTGGTTTAGTGGAATATAAATGATCTAAGTGACAACAGTTCAGGGTTACAATGGTCTAGAATAAAATGTTACATGGTTATAATGATCCAAAAGGAAATGGTAAATTTTTATAATGGTTAATAATTTTATATATATATATATATATATATATATATATATTGGAATGGTATAAGGTTACAATGTTCTAGGGTAGTGCAGTTACAATGATCTAGAGGTACAACAGTCCAAATTTATAATGGTCTAGAATGGAATGGTACAAGGTATAAGTATAATGGTATAATAAAAAAATTCAACACAAGTTTCCCTAAATAAAGGATATTTTAGACAATGGTTCAAAAAAAACTGTCAAGCATCTAACCTCTTGAGGTGTACAATATTCAAGGGTTCTAGGAGCTCTTTTCCATTTGGAGTAGCCAATTTGTATGTCCCTGATCCATAGTTTATTATAACAATGTATGGGCCTGACCAATTGGGTTGAAACTTACCTTTCCTATTATGTTTATCATTAGTGTTATTTTATTTTCCTTCAAGACCAAGTCACCAACCTCAAAATCCCAAGGGATAATGCCCTTGATATAGTTGTAATGTAATCTATTTTGATATGCTTTTCAATTTTCCAAGATAGCCAAACACTTGCCATCAAGGAGTTCTGGTTATTTCAAAAAACTCTATACTTTTCATCATCAACAATGTTCTCTAAAGAAATCCATAATTAAGGTATCTTGACCTTGACTAGGATAATAACCTCTATACCATAAACCAAATAACATGGAGTGGCTCCTGTGGGGGTTTGATGACTAGTGTGATAAGCCCAAAGGACAAGATAATTTTACAAGTGCCAACTATGGTCAGCATCATTGAAAACATTATTTAGGATCGTAATAATGGATTTATTAGACACCTCATCTTGATCATTGCCTTACAAGTTATATGGTGTTGATTTCTTATGTTTTATTTTGAACATGGTACAAATAGCTTTAACATCTCTATTTATAAATTATCCATAATTATCAGATATAATACAGGTTGGGATACCATATTGATAAATTATATGGTAATGGATAAATTTATCAATATGCTTCCTAGTGATGTAAGTGAGAGGAATGGCCTCAATCCACTTAGTAAAATATTTGGTAACAATGAGAATGTGTTTTTGGCCATCAAAAGAGGTTGGGTTTATATTCCCAATGAGATTGATACCCCATGTAAGAATGACTATGGTGTAGTGATTGGCTATAGTGGCAATGAAGGTACATGTAACAAATTACCATGTTATTGGCAAACAACACAGTTCATGACATAATTCAAATCATCTATTTCCATCTTGGGCCAATAATACATCATTATAAGGAGTTTCTTGGCTAAGACTACACCACTAGTGAGAGCCCCACATATTCCTTCATAGACCTCTTTCAGCACTAACTTTTATTCTCCTAAAGATAAATAATGGATAAGACTTCCATCATATCCCTTACAATAAAGTGTGTTCCCAAGGAGGGTATAATAGGATAGGTGATAGAGGAATATTTTATAACAATTTTGTACAAGGTCAAAAGGAAAGAATTAGTTATAGAAATACTTATAAATGTCATCAAACCAAGGGAGTTCAAGTGGGTTATTTGGACTAGAAATTGTGCATACCCTCTCTAAATCTAGAAATATATGAGTAGGTTGTAGAAGATTCTTTATGAGAAATTGAGAATCTTTAACACTACCAGGAATTTGTACCATGGACCCAATAGTTTCCATTTCATCAGTTATTCTATTATTGGCCTATGGCACCTATTCAAAATGTAGGGACTTAAAGTGGGACTTGAGATTGTCCAAAATGTGCTTCTAGGGTACACTATTTTCATCTTGATTTTGATATTGTTATGTGGTTTTATTAATGATCAATTGAGAATTCCCATAGACCACCAACTATTCTATATCTCATTGTACTACAAGATGAAGTTGTGGAATAAGAGCTTCATACTCGGTCATATTGTTAGTGCAATTAAATTTGATATGAAAGGCCTTGGGAATGAGGTCACCTTATGGTGTGACCAATAAAATTATGGATCCATATCCATGAGATGTAAATGAGATATCAAAGTATAACATCCATTGTTTAGGTTCATGAGCCACTTCTTCTATCATCATGATAAAATCATCTAGGAAATCAAATGTGAGTGGTCAAGTATCTATAGTAAGAGCTTGTGCAAGTTGATCTACAATGAAATTCCCATAAATATCCTTTTGGTTCTAGTACTCAACATTAAACTCCCTCAAGAGCATGACCCATATATCCATGTGGCCTATAGATTTGCCTTAGATAATAAATATTTGAGAGGTTCTACTTTAGCAATAACAATACTTTTATTATTGAGCATTTAGAATTGAAGCTTTTAGGAAGTAAACACCATTTATAAACAATCCTTCTAAATAGTCATATAGTTATGTTCATATGCCAAAACTATTCAGTTCAAATAATAGACTTCATGTTCCTTTCCTTGTTCATCATGTTGGTATAAGAGTGCCCCCAGTGTATGTTGTGTGGCTAAGATATAAAGGAGTAATGACTATCTAGGTGTTGGAAGTCTCAAAATTGGTAGGTTGGCCAAATATGATTTGAGTTTCATAAATTATTTTTGGCATTCAATATCCCATTGAAAAATAACCCCCTTCTTCAAGAGGTGCATGGAAAGATGACATTTTTCTATGAGTTGTGAAATAAACCTACAAATAGATTGAATCTTGCCTTGCAGGTTGTAGACCTATTTCAAATTGGAAGGTGGAGGCATATCCATTATATCCTTGACCTTATAAGGATACACTTCAATCCCTCTTTGTGATATAATGAATCCTAGTAATTTTCTTGAATTAATGCCTAAGACACACTTCTTAAGATTTAGACAAACCTTGTATTCATAAAGTCTATTAAATATTCCTTATAAAACATCAGGATGTATTTCACGTTATCTTTATTTTTATAGAATATCATCAACATAGTCCTCAACAATATCATTCATCATGTCATGAAAGATGACAATCATAACACATTGATAGGTGGCACTAGCAATATTTAAACCAAAATGCATGACTTGGTAATAGAATGTTCCCCATAGTGTGGTGAACATAGTTTTATGTTGGTCCTCTAGAGCTATTTTGATCTGATTATATATGGATAATCTATCCATGAGGAACAATGTTTCATACATAGTAATAGAATTGACAATCATTTCAATGTTAGGTAGAGGTAAATCATGTTTAGGACACACTTTGTTGATATCTCAAAAATTAGTACCAACACATATGTTCTATGGATTTTTACTTACTAGGAATACATTTGATATCTATTTAGAATATTCTAGTGGTTTGATAATTCCAACTCCCAATAGTTTCACCATCTTTGTCTGTACTAAAATAGAAATGCATGGATGCATTTTTGTCAATTTGTTCTTGACTAGCTTGGCATCTAGATGTATAATAATATGATGCACGACCAAGTGAGGGTTTATAACTGGCATGTTTGATTAATACCATGTGAATATATCAATAAAATCCATTATAATTGTGAAAATGTAGTCAAGTTCTTCATTAGTGATGGATTTTCCTAGATGAACAATTTTGGGATCTTAATAAGTTCCCAGGTTCACTTCAGTGGTGTTCTCTACAAGAAGGGTATAACCATCCTTTAAAATAGTTGGTAATGTTTTATCCTAGTTGTCTTCTTCTAATTCAACTTCTATTTGTGATCCCCAAATCTCTGGATAGTGAGAAGACTCTGAGTCTGCTAGTTTAGGTAGTGGCCAATTGTTTGCTAGTTTTGGAGATGATCAAACTTCCCATCCAGGAACACCTAAAGTAGGTATTCACTCAAGGACTCATCTTTTTATTTACTTTTTCCATGATAAATGAGTGCCTTAAAGAGGTTTTTTCCCATATATTTGGATGTTTTATCTTTTATGTGACCAAGAAACTTTTCATACTCTCCAAAGTAGGTGACAAAGTCCAAATAGAAGTCAAAGCCTTATTTGTGATCCCCAATTGACAATCCATCCTTGAGGCCCATATACTTGGTAATAGACTCCTCTTTATGAAATTTTTTGAGGGGTATAATATAATTTTTTTGTTCCTAATTTTTAATGTTGAGATGGAAAAGGTTAAGCAGATAGTAGGCTGTGATAGTCATAATAGAATTGGAATCAAATATGCCAGTGTTAGCGAGCTCATCATAAGCACTATAATATGACATTGCATCTCTACTTAGAGTCTTTTCATCAATTGAATTAGAATATTCATTACCAAAATACATGAGGTCACCCTTGGGTAATGTAAATATGAGACCTTGACTCATAGTAGGTTTACTAACTAATAATGGTTCAAGGATACCTTAATCTCATGTCCCTAGGCCTTTTCCTGCACAATCCAAACTATCCATAATCTGATTAGGGATAAGGTACATTGGATTCTAAAAATAATTACCAAGGCCATCAGAGTATAACAAATCCCCTATAGTAAAGGCTTCCTTATCTTGATTTGGTGAAGTTATTGGTACAAATACCATTGGTCATTTCTACGTGCCTTTTTTATTTTCCAAATTATGTTAGGCCTGCAAGGGCCTTAATTAGGTTTAGGTTTTCCATAATACTTAGGATACTTAGGTAATTTTACAATATTAAAATCATAATTTAGATGGTACATGTAAATTCTTGTATCCTCAATAGTGAGTTGGTTTGCAAATGCTTCAGGAAATGGATCGACTGAAGTAGAAGCAAGATCACTTGGGTCAATATAATTAGATTTGGGTGGTTTTGAAATTATTTATTATTTATTTTTTTATATGAATTGATAACCAGGGTAATATTTATAATTTTAAAATTTAGACTCTAGATGTTTGCAATATTGGTAGGGCTACAAATCAACAAAATAGTAACCTCAACTCTAGCATTGGAGAACATGAGGCACTAGTGCAAGGTAAATGGGAGAGCATGTACTTCATGGATTTAAGGACAAATAAGAATTATATTATATGTAAATTCAATTTCCATGACATGGTACATAGTATCATGAGATACATACCCAACAATGATTGGGAAACAAATAGTCCTAGAAGACTCTCTTTCAATAGTATCATATGCCTTGATCATGATTATCTCAGGTTGTACATCTTTGGTAGTATAACCCAATAGTATTATCAACTTGAGTACACTATATTCAACCCTAAACCATTTTCTATAAGAATAAGCTTGATCTTATGGTTTTCTATAAAGACCTCAATATATAAGGGGTTATTGTGGGTAGGACCAAGATAAGACATATCTTGTTGATCAAATGTAATTTGTTGGCTCAAAGATAAATTTATTACAAGTGTCTAAAATTTATCAAGTTTGATATAATTAGGAATAGTAGACCATTGAATAAATTCATTCAACATAGTTCTGTGGACTTATGATGTGCATTAAATATCTAAGATAGAAATTTGTGTAGTGATTTTGCTTAGCTAGTCCTAGATACTATATGGCTTCTTAATGGAAGAATGAGAGGGTTTGGCCTTAGGTAGTGTAGTGTTCAACTTTAGATAATAAGGCACAATGCTTAGATTTGTTTCAATCTTAGAAGAAATCAAAGGGCCTTGAAAGGTGACTTGCGAGCGTCTAGTTTTGATTACATAATCTAGAGTCAGTAAGGAGTCATTATAATTAAAAGATGGTGAAGGACCGTGGAGGGTGAATCATGATTGCCTAATTGTGATTGATTAATTTTGGGTTGGAAAGGAATCATTATAATTAGAATAAGAAATAAAACTACCTTGGAGGGTGACTCTCAAGTGTCTAGTTGTGATTACACTATTTTGAGTCAACAAGGAGTCATTATAAGTTAATATTTCCAACAATAGCTTTGATACCACTTGATGTGGCTTCCAACCACATAGATGGATTAAACAATTTTTATCACTCATAAACACATAAACATTTCATAAAATCCTCTCTTAATTTCTCATTATTCATTTTATCAAATAATCCTCTCAAACACACACAATTCTCATAAGTATCTCAATAATTCATTAATACATTCAACATGTCTTCATTAATCCTCTCACAATTACAATAACTTTAAAAAAAGTATTAAAATCCAAAGGACATGCCACAAATATATGCCATTACATGCCCTCATTACTTGGCATCCAAATCCAAGGAGGCCCTAAAGTCATCACACAATCCTTTCCTCATAAACTATCCTAATTACAAAGCAAAGGAACACAAATATTTATAGAAATACAAAGATAAAATGAGAAGGAAATAAAGGAATCCCACTAATTTGATATCCTCCACTTGGATGGACTATTAATGGATAGTAAAATATCCTCCACCATGTGATCCACTTTAGTTTGGACCCCTCCAAGAAGTGGAATCTTTAAAAGGTGTTCCCCACTCCACATGTGCTTCCAAAAACTAGTGGAAACTCCTTTTGACCAAGTTTAACCCCATTAACTTTGCTCCCCATATGGAATTCATCCCACTCTCATAATTTAATTCAACATCAAATTTAGCATATGATAAAGTTCCTCCATGGGCCATGCTAATCCACATCACCATCTTGCATCATCACCTGCATCACCTACCACATCACTGTGAATAGTACCCATGAATAGCACTCATGAATAGTGTTGCATGAATAGTGTTTTCCCACCACGTCAAAATTATAACAGGGGGTAGATGTCTAGAAATAGTAACCCATATAAACTAAGGCACAATCTAATTACTTGAATTTGGTGTGGCATTACATGAGGAAGAGGGTGTTCACCCTATAATAGGGGGTCCAATACTTTGAGAAGTGTTGGATAGTTTATGGGTTTTGATTATAATGGTGGTAACATGATTTGTAGAAACACATCTCATAGTGTTATTATAATCATATGATATGTTGTTATAACCCAGGTTATTATCATGGTTATTATGAACTCAATTATGGATATGTTGATTAGGCTTATGGCCTTGTCCTTGTTGATGTTGGCCCTTACCTTAATTTGAATTTTTCCTCTATGGATATTGATTATGTTTGTGAAATGGGTCCTTGTAGATTCCCATGTCTTAATTAGTGTTCTGCATTGTTTGTTTCACTTTAATTTTGCTAATTTTAATTAGGTCCTTAATAAGTTGTCTTAATTGTATGCATCAGTACATGGAATGCATGATAACATGATGAAAATTATAAAATAAATCTTCTTGATACCAATCAAGGTTATGTTGATCTTCTAAAAATAATTTTGGTATAAGGCACACAATAAAAAATTTTACCACTAACTTCATGAATACCACTTCCATAGGTTCTCCTAATTTACTAAATGTTTTATATTTATTAAATGCCTCGAGTGGAAGATCCTTTGTAAAGTGATTGAGGGATATGGCATGTTGTTGTAACCCAAGTTATTAGCATGGGTATTATGATCCTGATTATGAATTTGTTGATTAGGCTTCTAGCCTTGTCCTTGATGATGTTGGCCCTAACCTTGATTCTAATTGTTCCTTTATGGCTATTGATTATGTTTGTGAAATGGGTCCTTGTAGATGCCCATGTCCTAATTAGTATTATGTGTTGCCTGTTACACTTTAATTTTTCCACTCTTAATTAGGTCCTTAATAGGATGTCTTAATTGTATAAATTTTTAAATGGAATGGATGATAACATGATGTAAATTTTAAAATAAATCTTTCCAATACCAATCAGGTTTAGGTTGATCTTCTAGAAATGATTTTGGTATAGAACACACAATCAAATTTGTTTCCACTAGATTTTGAAATACCACTTCCACAATTTCTTCTAATTTACTTAATGTTATATATTTATTAAATGCCCTACGTGAAAGAGCCCTTTGTAAAGTGGTTGAGGGATACAACATGTTGTTGTAACCTAGGTTATTAGCATGGGTATTATGATCCTAATTATGAATATGTTGATTAGGCTTCTGGCCTTGTCTTTATTGATGTTGGCCCTAACCTTGATTCTAATTGTTCCTTTATGTCTATTGATTATGCTTGTGAAATGGGTCCTTGTATATGCCCATGTCCAAATTAGTATTGTATGTTGTTTGTTTCAATTTATTTTTTCCACTTTTAATTAGGTCCTTAATAGGATGTCTTAATTGTATACATTTTTAGATGGAATGGATGATAACATGATGTAAATTGTAAAATAAATATTCCTAATACCAATTAGGTTTAGGTTTATCTTCTAGAAATTATTTTGGTATATAACACACACTCAAATTTGTTGCCACTAGATTTTGAAATACCACTTCCACAAGTTCTCCTAATTTACTCAATGTTCTATATTTATTAAATGCCATACGTGGAAGAGCCCTTTTCAAAGTGGTTGAGGGATTAGGTTGGGTTGGTTGTACATTTGGAGACAATGGAACTTGCACCATTTTCACGTGTCTAGATTATGTCATTCCATTTCCCATAATGTTCTTGTTCTTGTTAAAAACATTGGGTTTTTCTATAGTAGTAATTTGAATAGGCGGTTGGGTCTAATTAGATGTTTGACCTAGTGAGTAAATTTTTAAAAGGCCTCTGGTAATAAGCACTTTCTAAATTTTTGTTAATGATCTCCTCAAATGTGTTTAAATAATTGAATCATAAATTATGAGCCACCTCACAATGTAGGTTTTCTAAAAAAATGTTATCCAACTACTTATTTGGCAAGTTGTGTTGAAAGCATCTATCTAGTGCTCTCCACCTCTATAGGTATGTTGTAAATATTTCTCCATCTCTTTTTTTGTGTTGCATAAGTCAACCACTATTAACTCATGTTCAATGTTATAAGATAAATGGTTGATAAATTTATTTGATAGATCATTCCAATCTATCATCAATCCCTTAGGAAATTTAAGGAGCTAGTCTAGAGCTTGTCTATCCAAATTACATGGAAACAAGCAAAATAAATAAACACTTTTGTAGGCTACCTCTTAGCATAGCACAAAAAAGGCTTGAATTTGCTCTCCAGGGTCACCTTTCCCTTTGTATTTATCAAATTTGGGTGCCTCAAAATGAGGTGGAAAGGGGACTTGAAGGAGTCTTAGGTCAAATAGATGTGGACATATCTCATCAAACTTATATTTCTTAATTTGGTTGCTTGTCTAAAGCCTTGAGACTATTTATTTCATCAAATTCCACTCTTGCATGTTCAGTGCATTTGTTGGTGGAATATAATTTTTTTGGGGTGGAATATACCCCTAGTACATGGTTTTATTAGGGATATGAATCCTATGTATATAAGTTTCTTTTTTACTCTTTGATTTGAGTAAGTTTGTCATTGATTCCTAATTGGTTGATATAGAGTCCCTAGAATCTATCACTGTGAGCTATAAGAATATTTCTAGTTCTGAGGTGCTACTTGTTAGTTCACAAAAGGACATGATAGTTGAGATGAAATCACTAAAGTTTTTTATTAATGATTATTTCATTCCTTGATTTTGAAAATGGGTGAGAGTTTCTGGATGCTTGAAAAAATTATGTTCTATATTAGGCAAAACATGTTGTGAAGCATCGATAGGCTTATTTTTTCTAGGAGAAACTCCAAGGTCTAATGTAGACATAAGATCAACTAAGGTATGTTGTGTTTGGTCAATCATATGTTCTTTCTCTTTTGAAGTGATATTGTTAATTTAATTCACAACTATAGAAGTTATTAGGTCTATGACAAGATAATTTGCAGACTATTGACTAATTTTTTAAATCTTGGTAACAAGATCCTGATCGATTGGGGTAGAATATACATGTTATTTTCCCTTTCTAGTGGAAGCAACATTGATTTTTATAACATGAGTGAGAGGTTTCTATAGTTATTTATCTTATACTTAAACAAGTGTGTGCAATTATTTCATTAGGAAATCTGGTGGCAATCTTGTGCCTAATTCTATCAACCTCAAAATGGATTTGTCTTTATATTCTAAAGGTTGGTGCTCATAATAACCTTTTTCAGATCTTCCTATCACTGGGATATCATTAAACATAATAGAGTATTATTCTCCATCATAATAATTATATTATTTGTAACTAGGGCCATAAGATATCCCACTATGAGTATACCTTTTTGTCATGCTTGAAGATGATTTTCTACATTTGCTAAGATATGGAATGTGGTTCATAAAAGTTTAAAAGGTGTTTTAGACTCTTCAATCAAATAAAAAAAAGTAATATGAGACTATAATAAAAAGGAAATGGTGTTAAGGAACATTATTATAAGAAATAATTTAAAAAATTACTCAACCTTGGTTGGTTAAAAAATTTAAATTAGAAGAGAGTAAAATAATTTTGAAACTTAGAGTGCATGTTAGCACAAGAAAACTTAGGCTCGAAGTATGTCAATATCATAAAAAGATAAACACAACTATGGTGAGTCATGGATAGAGAATATAGAATAAGACATTTTTGATCAATAAGATTAAGATGTGAACTAAAATCTCAAGATGCAAACTAACGCAAGAACTCATAAGTATAAATCCAAAACTAAATGGGCAGCACAACGATGCCATATGGCAAAAAAGGTAGAATGGTATAAGAACTTAGAGTGTGAGTCAACATAAGATAATCTAATTCCAAAATAATAATAGAGTGGGAAAGAGTATTTGTAATGGCCTTCAATCCAAATGGAAAATCTCACCCAAGTTACTCAAACCAAGCTCAAAAGATAAACCAATAATATTTTGGATTATAGCATAGAAAGACAAGATTTTGAATTCAGTTTAAGAAATGGAATTTTAGATTTGAGAAGTGATTAATAGTTACATAATCATAAAAATGGTGTAATAATGTTTTTTGGAATTACAAACACAATGATTTAATTTAATTTTGAACAAAGCAAAAAGTGATTTGGATTTGACAAGCATAATGCATCTTTGTTCAAAAGAAATGGTGTATAACAAGTGTTTTTTTTTATGCATTTTGACTTCACAAAAATAGTTTTTAGACTCAAAAGCCAATATAAGTAAAAATGAACAATAAAAATGCCAAAGTGTATGTCATATCCTAGAAAACTGACAAATGGGGCTTCGTACTCTTGGATTCCATCCATATACTCCTTTTTGAGAGGAAATAAGTTGTAATCTAATAAATTTAGATGCACATGAAAAGTAAGGTTTTTTGGCCCCCTCTTATCTCAAGAGATGGTATGACAACATGGAACTTTGGGATACTAGTCCTGCACTAATAACACTCCATGATAAGAGGGGTTTATCTAAAAATTATCAAATTTTATACATTCTAAATGGTCCCATACGTGTGATTAACAGTAGGGTGCAACATGTCATTTAGATCTGAGTTAACTAACTTGTTATAAAAATGTATTGTCCTTTTCACAACCACTACATCCATTAATTTCTCAATTTAATGTAATATTTGAGTTAAGCCATCATTTCAAGGCAATATCTTACTAATGAATCTTGTTTAACCACTCAAACAAACATCCTATCAAGTTAACCTCAATTTGTATACCGCATAATGGAATGGGATTGAATCGACGTCGAGAGATGAATTATTAGATAAATGCTTTCATACATTACTTTTGGGGAGGCTATGATCTCCCTCCTACAAGACAAGGTGTAAGAAATAAAAATTATCGGACTTTAGAGTCATTTTGGGATCAACCAAATCACTTGGACTTTAGGGAGTGCCTTAGAGACATTCCTTCCACACTTGGACAAAGTGACAAAAGTAATAAGTAAAAAAAATTTTATCACCCAAGTTCCCTAAATTGGATGGGGGGAGAGCATATATTCTACACTTGGTTTGCAAAATAAACCCATAATAAACAATAATAAAAAATCAAAAGCTCTAAAAAGTGCTTAACTAAAGTTTGAGTTAATTTTAAAACACCAAATGAAATATGAAGTTAAATTTTCCTTTGGTTGCTAAAAATAGAAAAGAAATGTCTTAAAACCTACAAAATAGAGTAGTATAAGTCAAAATAGGGGTGTAGTATGTTCAAACAAGCTTGAAACATGTTGTTCTAACTCTCTAGTTTTTGACACAGAGCGATCATGTCATTCTGCATATCATTTTCACTATTCAATAGGAAAATTCCACTATTTCTTAGTATGAACCTAATATTACATAGAGACACAAAGACATTATCTAGCAATACCACTAATTAGTAGGGTAATATCACTTATTAGCATGTCAATTTTACCAATAAATAGGGAAAACTCACTAAAATGATAGAAATGAAAAACATAGTAGTTACTAGTAAGTTATATTCTAGGATGATCCCTTTAGTGAACCTATTTTTACATAGGTTGAACCTATAAATCCTTAGGTCAATTTCACCATTTCTATAAAAACATATAGATAGAGATAGAAAAACATAAAAATCAATTTTGTCATTTGTGTGGATGATCTCACTATTGCTTAGGGAAATTCTACCATTCCACAAGGAATTCTCATTGATGTTCATTTCAAACTCATTATTTTAAATTTTTATTTAGTATTTTGGTCCATAAGTCATAAAAAATGGAATTTAGAGAAAAAAAGGAGCAAAGTAGCCTCAAAAGAGGGTATGAGTTCTAAATTAGAAGGGATAAAACTTATGTGTGAGATGCACAGTCCCACCAGGCATTCTAGAATGTATAATAGGATTATGAAACAAGTTAGATCATGTGTTGGTCAATAAATATCCATAATAATCATAAATAACTTACTTATTAAGCCTACTCACTCAAGGAGCAATGTTAATGAATTCAAAGAGTTAATTATGAAATCAAGAAGATGATATACCTTTTAAGTAGCTTTTTACCCTCAAAAGTGGTCAATAATAATGTTTTTCACCATATTTGGTGCTCCAAGTGTTCATAAATTAGGTTTATCATGATCCTCCATCATCTCTTAGTCCACCAATGGCTTAGGTTCTTCAATTTGATCTAATTAGGTTAATACATGAAGCTTCTCTATAGCAATTTTTGCATAATAAGTTTGCACAATTGAATCTTTAAAATGGTGGTCTTGGCTCTCTTATTTATATATTTTCAAGATTTTTCAAGATCAAACATGACCATCCATCTTAAGATCAATATGTGTGGCCATGTATTGATTTAATTTTGGAGAGATAAGCAATAAATATTATCATTAATATTTAGAAAAATGGGGCATTGATGAGGCATGAGAGAGCTTAAGTTTGATATTTATCCCATTAATTGATTATGGATGACAACTCTTTGATGATATCATGGGATGATTTATAATTTAATAATGAATTTTCAATAAATAGATATTCAAAATATTTCATGGAATTTCTAATTAAGCCCTTGATTTGGTTTAATTTGCTTAAGTGAATTTGCTTAGTTTTATGCAATTCTTTGGAAATATGTTGCACATTTAATCAAATTAATTATAAATTTCATTTTACTAAATTGAAATTTTATTTGAGTGTAATTATAAGGTATTAGTTTCGTAACAAGGTAATACCCTAGTTAGGGTACTATAGATGTGAAATAACAAATGCACATGATGTGTGTTACTGAATTAGAATATTTTAGTGGTATAGGATGTCATTTTGTGGGGTCTTAATTCAATTCAAAATTATTTAAAAATATATAATAATCACATAAAATGTATTTCCCCATTCAAGTATACATTACCATGAATCAGCGCTTGTACGTGATAAGTTAATTTGATTTAGAGTGTTTTAGTGATTTTGGTCCAGATTGTGCTTTATCATGAGATATCATTTAGATTGACAATTTTAGAATAATAGTGATTTGAATTGGATGTATACAATTAATAATTCTTTAGTACATCATACCTGTAGTTGGGTTGTTCCTTTGGCTGATATTATGATAAGGAATAATATGAAAGCTTTTGGTAACTTTAGTGCTTCTTGAGTGATACGATGGTTTGATTGCTAGGTGCATAATGAATTAGGGTTGATGTTATATTTATACCAATCCTATCATGAGATAAATCATGTTAAATCACTTATTCCAACCATTGTAATACATTTCATTTGTAAATTAGATGACTTTAAGGCTCTAGACACTTGCTTCAAGTCAGGCTAGTAACTGTGATGCTACAGTCTATCCTAGACAATAGTGTTCAAGGAGAAAGTGAGCAAGCACATTCTCATAACTTATATAAGTATAAGTAAATTTTCAGAATTGTAGGTAAGATGGCATGTTTTTGTCATCAAAATAAGGATGGTCAGACTAAGAGATAGGCCAAGGGGCACAAGATAGATCACATGAGAGGCTTGCAAAAGAAAATCATTTGTAGAACTAAAAGTAACAATTAGGGTCTAAGTTTTCCAACTATACAAAACCAAAGTGATAAATAATAAAAAAATATTATGTACATAACCATATACAATTAATTTAAAAACTTTATATAAAAATAGTGTAAAATATTCTCCTAGCTATTCTCTTATCAATGGAACCAACCTTCCTAAATTTTCATTACTGATACACATGATTTCCATAGTCTATGTCTGAACATATTATTATCTTACTTATCTCTTGATCTTAGATCGCCATTTCCTACTTTGTGAACACCTATGGCCACAGTCAAAGGAATATTTCTACCTGTGCAATCTTCCCCAATCAGACTCATATGTGCATCATTTAGAGACTATTTTAAAAAATTAAAAACATTTGTATAGGTCATCCCATTTATTTTTCATGTTGGTTCAGAGGGAAATTTCCCAAAAATCTACGTATTTATATGAATTAATCCTAAGCCTATTCCTATATATCATTTATCAAGAACATTTGTTATTCATTTATATATTGAGAGGAACTACCCTAACACTTCCAAATCTGAAATCCCTTAAATGAGTATAAATTGAGTCAAAATTTAATACCATTGCAAGGTCAAAATCATAATTTTATAAGTGTCAAAATCCACACGTGATATTTCACTACATGTTTGTAATACAATGATTACACACACTTAGATATGTGAGAAAAGTACATGAGGCTTGAGCCCTCTCTAGAGTATTGGAATGTAGGTAGTGATCAAACACACAATAGTGAATAGTTTATGTCAACTCAACCCATATTTCTAACCCATTTTTACATGTGAGCCTATTTTGAAACTAGAGATAATGTTTATAGGTGAAGGAATAATAATTTGAATTCGTGCATAGTCACAACTTCTAATATCGCATATAATACCTATCTAAAATAAATTATAATGATTAGCGATTGAATAATATAGCATGTAATACTAAGACAAATCTGGTAGACATAGACATATATGGTTGGTACACATAATTGTTTGTGATGGATTTAAAAAAACACAAAAAAAAAATTACAATCTTTCTCCCTCTATATTTCAATATATTTTACTGAATGTTTAATTATGACCTATTATTGTATGTTACATTTTGTGTGATGCTTAATTATATGTAGTTCATTTTTAATACTACAATGATGCATGAACCTATATGAAATTCATATTGACTACCACTACCCCATATATATATAATTCATAACACTAAAAATATTTAACCTCTTTAAAAACCTACAAAAATGCATTAAAAACTTGCAATCTCTCTCTCTCTCTCTCTCTCTCTCTCTCTCTATATATATATATATATATATATATATATATACATATACATATATATATATATATATACATATATCTGTATATATATATGTATATATGTATATATATATGTATATATATATATGTATGTATATATATATATATATGTATATATATATATATATGTATATATATATATATATATGTATATGTATATATATACATATATATATATATATACATATATATATATATATATATATATACATATACATATACATATATATACATATACATATATATATATACATATATATATATATATATACATATGTATATATACATATATGTATGTATGTATGTGTATATATACATATATATATGTATATATATATATATATATATGTATATATGTATGTATATATATATATATATATATATATATATATATATATATATATGTATCTATATATATATATATATATATATATATATATGTATCTATATATATATATATGTATCTATATATGTATATATATGTGTGTGTGTGTGTGTGTGTGTGTGTGTGTGTGTGTATAATTATAATTGAGTGTTTGATTAGGAATTATTATTTTATATTATATGTTGTGTGATGTCTAATTATTAGTAGTTCATTTTTATACTACAATCATGTGTGAGCCTATATAGAACACATATCTAAACTTAATATCCTCAAAATACCTAAAATTACAACAAGACTCCCCATGATAAATTAAGTACCCATTCCAAATTAACCAATGAATGTTTCATTAGGAATTATTATTGTATATTATATGTTTTGTGATGTCTAATTATAAGTAGTTCATTTTTATACTACAATCATGTGTGAGCCTATATAAAACACATACCTTAATTTAATATCCTCAAAACACCAAAAATGACACTAAGTCTCCCCATGATAACTTGAGTGCCCATTACAACTTAATCAATGATATGGTTGATATTTTCAAACAAGAATACACCAATAACATTGTTCTTAGAATTGGGCTTAAAGTGTTTTTCACCATTAATATCTAAGTTATTTGTTGAGATACTAAATATCATTGATTGGGTAAATGGTAGACCACATGTTTAATAATATTATCCTAGTTTTCCATAAATTATTATATTTTAACCCTTCTAAGTATGCATTATAATCTACATTAACACTTGATAGTTAATGAAAAGTATTTTGTAACAAATTAAATGATAATGATAATGATAATAATGGCAATGATGGTGATGGTGATGGTGATGGTGATGGTGATGGTGATGGTGATGGTGATGTTGATGTTGATGGTGATGGTGATGGTGATGGTGACGGTGACAGTGACGGTGACGGTGACGGTGACGGTGATGGTGATGGTGATGGTGATGGTGATGGTGCTGGTGGTGGTGATGGTGATGGTGATGGCGATGGTGGTGGTGATGATGATGATGATGATGATGATGATGATGATGATGATGATGATGATGATGATGATGATGATGATGATGATGATGATTATGATAATTATTAGTATTATTATCATCATTATTTGCATTTTTGTTAAATTAATACATTTATTAAAATATTTTAATAAAGTGATTTAAATAATGAAGGTAGTTAGGAAAAAAATTAAGGCACATTTATTTTTTTTATGCTAGAGGTGTTTCATTACAAGGCTTATTGATAAGATTCATCTTGGTATATTTTGATGCTAGTTTTGAATTTATGACAATTGGTGGTTAATATTTGGTAACAAATACCACTATTAAATAGTTGATAACTAGTAAAATATTTTTAATTAATTATGTTAGTTGTATATGCATTATGATTTATTGAGGACCATCTTCAAATAGTGTTTACACTTAATTTCACCACCTTACTCCCTCTTGTAATCTATATTAAGAATGATGCCTTGTTATTTTCATCTCAAAAATAACATCCTCAAACTGTATACCCAAAGACCATTTGGTTTGATGCCTTATTGTTTGAATGAAAAAGAGATGATTATGTGTCTATTAGATCTTTATCGACCTATATGAGATGATTTATTATGTTATTTAGTTCAATATAGCTATCTTATTAACTCAATTTTTGATGTTTTTAAATCTTTGAGAATTTTTGTTTTTATGGTTGGTTTGGTGTTCATCAATTGGTTTTGTATTCATAGTACGCTTGGTTTATTTTAATATTTTAATTCTTTGCAGACATCATTTTTTAATTGGTATTGTCTACTAATTTCTAGGCCATGACTTTTTTAAAAATATTATTTTATTGTATTAGGTTATAACTCCTATTAACCCTCCTTTAAATAATCAATTCAAAGAACTATCTCTAAAAAAATAGTGAAAACATTGCAACAATCTAGTTAAGTGTTACTTTTCTAATAACATAGTCCTCTAAAAATCCTATATTGTAGTTTAAAATCAACTTGTTTCCATGTTGGTGTAGGATTAAAACAATCAAAGAAGGAACCATTCAAAATCAAATCAATATAATAGGGGTCAAGGGAGATAATCATACAAGAGATATTCAATGTTAAAATTCCATGATTGAAAATAAAAATGAAAACCATGGGCATGTGAGATCCCTAATAATCAAAATCCAAAGCCACCATTAATATTATTTTCTAAATTGAATAGCTAATATATTAAGTGGTTTAAAATCAAACAAATCATCATAAATTAATAAAACTATATCAAAGTAAAATAATATTATCATTTTTCAGACATTCCAAGAAAACCCTTAATAAAATATATGATCAAATTTTACTTCAAAATTGGTAAAGGAAAAATACCTAAAATTAGGAAAATAATGAAAACCATATCATTAAGAGTCTCTGCATGTCATCATTTGAGATATATATTTTTTGTCATATAATTTCATCATCTTCCTCAAATGAGTTCAAAAAATAGCACAAATGACATCCTCTTCAATATCATTGAACCTCTCTTCAAAATACATGCAGACAAACTATATTTGATCCTCAAATCTCAAAAAATGGAAATAGCAGCAAAGTGCATTTTTTTTTAAATGTCACCATGAAAAAGTTGTGGTTATTTGGCTCAAGTGTATCAACAAGAATTAGGTAATAAATACACATTTTTAGGTGGTCTTAGCATTTGATAACTAGATTTGAATGTGTGTTAGGTAAGCTATCACATTCTTTCACATTTGTGGTATACAGGTAAATCATTCTTGCATTTACAAACATAAGGTGGTAATATTCTAATGCTTTACTATTTTTGGATTCAAAAATATATACACCTTTAATTTTATGAAAAAAAATGGGGAATGTTGCATAATTTCACTAGTCACATTTTTTAATAATATATATTACATTGGTCATCTCCTTGCCATGTGTGAGTTACAACACATGTCCATGACCTCCACAATCACGATAGGTTAATACTTTCGATATGGATATCATTAAGATTTGTTTTTCTAATAAGTTCAATTTGTTAAGGATTAAACTAGAATAAAATCATAAATGCAAATAAAAGAATAGTATATAATTATTTTAAAAAATCTCAAAAAAATTGTGATAAATATTTGCATAGAGAATGTGAAAATAAATCCCAAGCTTTTAATTATTTTAGTCGTTGATAAAATTTAGTTAAAAGACACAAAAAAATTAACACTTACAATTAATTAAATTAAATTACCTTTTCAAATGTGAAATTTAGGAAGCATTATAATAATTTCATGCATAAGTAAACTTTGTAAATGGAAACAATGTGTTGTTTAATTTAGTGATAATTAAACTCATGACTTTTAGAAGAATGATCTAGTGGTTGATTGGTCTCATCTAGTTTTTTGATGTCATCCTCTAGTGACCCTCCATTTCCTCTTATCCAAATTCAAAAACATTTAAGAGTTTATCACTATCAAAAACATAATGTTAAAGCACACTATCCAACCACTACATCCCACCCTTCCCCTGCCCTCCCACCCTCAGGAAAAAAAATAGAATTCTCACTAGGGGTAGGCTTCAATGGATCTAGGGAGTATTCATTTAGTTCATTTTCAGGTAAATTCTATGTCATTCCATTTTATATATTGTTACTTTTTTCAAGAAACCTAAAACATATAAGAAAAACATATTGTAGACTTCATATAAAATACAGGTGGGAGACAAGTAGAAGAAGTGGACTAAGAGTTATGGGGCATGACACACATACATACACATGCCTTATATTTTGAGATGTTTTAATGGTTTTGAATTTTTTTTACCTCCATTTTCATCGTATTTCATCATTATCAAACTAATCCTATACGGCCTTTTAATTATGTAGATTTTTACGACTCTCAAGTCTAGTAAAGCCTACAAATTATTGACTTTTTTAGCCTCTATAATATGTTTTATATAATAATAATACTATAGATATTATTATTTTACTATATATTTATTATAATTATAATATAACCATATATTATATAATAATTTATAATATTATTATATATAATATAATATAATATATTTAAAATTATTACTAATATAATATATTATTAAACATATTTAATATATTAATTATTAATAATAATATATTATATAAATAAATATATGTTGTTTTGAATGAAGTAAAACTATCAACTTACACTCTTTCACTTTACAAAACCCTGCTTTACAAAAATAAAAAGTTACAAGTAAATTCAGACAATAGGCATAAAAAATCATGTTGACATAATTAGGGAACATATAATTATCAACCACATATGGTTCTTAAAATTAGTTGAATTCATGATAATTTCTCAAAATTGGTTTTAGTTTTTCACAACTATGAGATATGACATTAGGTTTTTGCACTTAGGATAAATCGAGTCCCAAGTCACATTGGGTTATACCAATTATGAAAATGTGTTTATAGGTATTGGTATGCATTACTTGAGTTACCATATCAATGGATATGTCAATTGGTTACATTCGACAATCAATACCAATGTGTAGCACTGTCATGTGCTTATCCCAAACTAAATAGATAAAAACCTTGATCTTATACTTAGTTGTGCTTAAACAAAGCCTATGACCTCAATGCTCAATATACAAACCACCATATCTCACACCAATGTGGTATAATGTCATAGAAAGTGGAATCATAAGTCTTCGGTACAAAAATTTTAGATTTTGTAGTTGTGGAAAAAGGTAAGACAAGGTTGGTGATCATGGGTTTCAATTGAGGTGAGACTATCGATTTACACTATTCTACTTTACAAAACCTCACTTTACCAAAATATAAAATTATATCCCTTCTAGTGTAACTTTAACCTTTGGTAAATTAATTTTTAATATAGATGTGTCATCTAAGGTCAAAAATTTACGAAAGGTTAAGTAATTAGAGCATAAACACTTATTGTGGAACCACATATGTAGTTAAGATTATTTTTCTCAATATTTATACTATGGTAATTATATTATATTATTTATTTATTTAGTAGATTATTAAACAAACAAACATTAAATATATGTAAGCACTATGTTAATATTGTAATATTTTTGTTTAACCCTTTATGAACAAAAGGTGGGATGTGGTCAATGATCATGGGTTTTGATTAAAGTAAAATTAATGATTGGTACTCCTTCACTTTCCAAAACCCCACTTTAAGAAAAAAATATATATCCCTTACAATGTATAAATACAATTATTATGTATTTTTTCATAATTATATATGCTATTATATATATTTTAATATTTTGTAATATATAAATGTCATTACAAGATAATAATTAGTAACATATGAGTATTAATATTTTATATAACATAGTATAGAATTTTATATTATTATTGTTGTTTTATATTTATCTATATAATTATTATAATATATTTTTAATACATATAATTATTTATTAATATTATTAACCATATTATAATATATACATTATATGACTATATTAGCTATAATATTTTATTATATAATGATAATATAGTATATTTATAATAATTACAAATATATTACATTACATTATATAAAATAATATATAATATTTTAATATTATAAATTATTATAATATTATATAATATCATATATTATAGAAAATAGAGAGAAGTGAGAAGGAAGGAGATGAATAAGAGAAAGCAAACCAACATTTTGAATTATATTTCAAGTGTGAAAACTAGAAAATGACACCATAAGTCAAGGATGGGTCATAGGTGGTGAGGTTGGAAGCAAGAATGACAGGAAGGACACAAGAGCCAGATTTGCTAAGGATATTGAAGATAGAAGGGACCCATTCAGAAGTGAATCTATCCCTAGCTAGACTAATCCAAAATCCCCTTTATCTCAAGTGGATCAGGAGCTAGGCAAAAGACTGTTGGGACAAGACTCATTAGACCTCTATATGGAACCTTCAATGGAAAATAAAGAGGTATGTGTCAAAGTCCCTAACATCATTATTGAAAAGGCTAATGCTAATCCTAGAAAATTAATCTTGGATAAATTCAATGGTTTTAGACTTAATAATGACTCTTTTAGAAAATGGAAAAATCAACTTTTGAAACCTAAGAGGCAACTAGAATTGGTTTCCCTAGCCAAAAACTTATTTTTGATAAATTTCACTAATTAGGATTATTTATTTAGATTTATTGTTGAATAACTATGGTTAATTTAAATAAAAAATTAGTATTAAGTGGTGGAAATCAAGCACCAACTTAAGTAGCACAACTCTGGAAGACATTCCCATATGGTTACTACTCCCTAAGCTCCCATTGGAATACTGGGAATTGGAAGTGACTATGGAAATAGAAGGAGGCTTGGTCTAACCCATATCCATTGATTCAATTATGAGATCAAGAATAAGGATGGTTGTGGCAAGATTCAATGTTTTCATACCAAAAAATAAAACCCTTCTATACTTCATCAAGATCAAATTTAAATATGTAGAATGGATTAAGTGCACAGAGTATGAAAATGCAACAACTATTTTTATAACTGTAATATCCTCAATCACATGGATAAAGACTTCCCTAATTTTACACAACTATATCAGGATGTTAAACTAATTTGGGCCAACATACCAATCCCCAATCTTCTAGATAAAGATGCAACCTTTTTCAAAAGGGTCACAACTAGGGACCCCACAAGCTCCCAATGAGCAGAATGCCCCTAGAATTATCCACATAATCCCAAGTTCTAAAATTATTAAGTGGGTCATTTACACCCACTAAATAATATATATTAAATACTAAAGAGGTAGAAACAACCCAGGGTGTGTCTTACATGACTCCTTCAAGTCTAAAATTAATGGTTGGTTATGTCAACTTAGTATAATAGAGTCCCCCTTTAAAGTGTTAAATGCCACTACATATTGAATATCTTTTATCTACAATAAATCAAAGAGACCCTAGTTTAGTCTAGATCAACCTCAAAATTGAAAATAAGGAGTCCATAAGTGTTAAACATCTTATCCATCGAATCCCTCTTTTTATGAGCAATAATGTTGACCTTCCTTTGGTTTCACCCAAGGAATTCCAAGCACAAAAAATAAAGTACATGGAATCTATTATTAAGGAAAAAAGTTAATACTCCTCATCCAAAACTCTAACATATGACCAAAAGATAGAAGAAGGAAATTAGATGCAAGTAAAAACCAAAAAAGGTAAAAATAAGATGGATGTGGGAGAAACACCAAAATACCCAAATAGAACACTTATTCAATTGGTCAAAAAGAAGGAAATAACTAATGAGATAGCCAAGGGTAACTAGAAATCCCTTAAGAACCACCTCACTAAACTAAAGAAATGAAATTCCTATCCTAAAACATGAGGGGGATCAATAACCTCAAAAAACAAAGGTTGGTAAGGAACCTGAAGGAAATGCATGACCCTATTATACTGTTGATTAAAGAGACCAATATCTCTAAATAATATATTAACTAATGTATTGAAAAGATAAGGAAAAGGACTATCTATATCAATTCGAGTTCAAATAGAGCCTCGAGAAAGCTATTTGTCCTATGGAACATATAAAATTTGGAAGGAGAAGCCCTAATTCATAGTAATAACCATGTTTTTATATTATTATGGGACATAATAAACAATGATGAATGGATAATATCCAATATTTATGCCCCAAATTCTAGATATAGTCAGAATAAACTATGGGAGAATATGGTTATGTTTAAAAACTCATAAAAATTTAGAAATGGCTGGTTGCTAGAGATTTCGATTCTCCTTTAACCCCTATAGAAAATAAGGGTGTTCTAATGGAATTCATAGAAAGCATCGCTGAGATGAATGATTTTATACTTGAAGTAGGCCTCATTGATGTGGACCTAAAAGGTAATCCTTTCACCCAGTCAAATGGAATACTCTAGGAAAACTTAATATAAGACTTGACAAAGTTTTAGTTTCTCTTAATTGGGACATCCAATACATTAGTTCTCTATATTCACTGTCCAAGATTGGATCAGACCATAACCATATAGTCTTTGAAGAGGAGAAGGTATCCAAACCTAATAAACATCCTTTCAGATTCATGAGTATGTGGATGCACCATAAAACCTCCTTGACTTCATTAAGTAATGGTGGAAATAACCCTTATTGGGGTTAGATATGTACATTCTAGTCAAGAAACTCAATCACTTAATGATCAATCTAAAAGTATGGAACTAAAAGGTCTTTATAAATATTTTTAACCAAAAAAGATAGAGGATCTAGTTAAAATGGAAGAGTACACTTCCATTCATAGATCTAATAAGTAATTGGATTCTTAGGAAAAATATCTCCTCAATAAGTATCAAAACCTTGAGGCCAAAGAGGAAGGTTTTTGAAAATAAAAATCTAGATGCCTATGGATCAAAGAAGGTGATATAAACACTAAATTATTCCATCAATTATCATTCAAAAATAGGAACACAAAAAATGCCTCTAAATTGATTTTGGATGATGACATGAAGTGCAAAGATGATGATGATGATGATGATGATATAAATGAATAGGTCATTCAATAGTTCAAGAACTTGGTAAAGGAAAATGACTCATAAGACATCCCCCTAGAATAAAGTCGACTACAAAACCTTGCCAGGATTATTCCCAATAAGATAACTCTAAACTTATTAATCCCCCCTTTGTAAAAGAGGTCAAAGTGGATGTTTTCTTCATGGAAGGAAAAAATGCCCCTAGGCTAGATGAATTTCCTCAATTCTTCTTCCAACATTTTTGGGACATCCTACATGTTGAATTAGAGGCCAAAATATGCAAAGTTTTTAAAGTTGTTTTATCTTTAAAGAAATGAATAATACATTTATTATCCTAATTCAAAAGAAACTAAAAGCAAACCAACTAAATGAATTCATATCAATCATCTTGTGCTTTACTACATATAAGATGCACTCAAAAACCCTTGATAGAAGGATCCAACCTCTCCCAGAGATGACTATTGTAGAGAAACATGGTACTTTTATATCTGGGAGGAAATTACTAGTGAGATTGCCATTGTCCATGAATCCCTACACTATGTTTCTAATTCCACCAGACAAGGATGTTATTGACACTAGATATGAATAAAACTTATGATAGTATTGTGGAGTTTCTTAGATAAAGTCCTCAAAATATTTGGGTTTAATCACATTTTTAGAATACTCATCCATAGTTTCGTTATCACTCCTAATATTTTCTATTTTAGTCAACATAGTCCCAAAATGTTTTTTATCAACCAATAGAGGATTGTGGCAAGGGTATCCTCTCTCCCCTTACTTCTTAATCCTTATATCATAAACCCTCAAAAGAAGCACCCATGCTACCTAAGCACAAAGAATCATAAACAATATCAAAGTGGCACATAACACTATTCATGTCACCCATAAATAGTTTGCATATGACACATTCCTCTTTAGAGAATCCATAATTACAGAAGCCAACAATATCAATAAGATCCTCTTCAACTATGATATTTTTTCAAACTAATGAATAAACTTAAATACAAGTTTGATCTTTTCATCACCCTTATGAGGCTAAAAAAGAAGTTAGATGCAATTATGGACTGCCAAATCAATAACCTACAATAAACTTATCTTGGGATATCACTCTTTAATGTAAAAATGAATTAAAAATTTTGGAACCTGCTAGTGGATAGAATCCAAAAACAATTAGGATGGAAGACCCACTTGCTGATATAGGCAGGAGAACTCTAATTACTCAAAAACTCCATCCAAAGCATCCTAGTGTTCTTCATGTCTTTATTCTACATTCACAAAAAATTTATGGACAAGTTTGAACAAATATAATGTAATTTCATCTAGATAGGGTCAGAATATAAACTTATATTCCCTATTGTTCCTTGGGATAAAGCCTATCTCCCCAAGGCTAATGGGGGACTCAGTCTTTAGTGGATGAAAAGCATGAACATATCCCTCATTACCAAAATAGGCTATAAATTCATGAATGAGGATAAACACTAGATCTAAATCATTAAGTCCAAGTATCTAGAAGGTATTAATGAGGATAGTTTCCTCTAGGGGGAAGGACCTAGAGATGGCTCTAATTTCTAGAAACCCATCGCTAGTTGCATGAGTGTTATATATAAAAGCATCATATGGTAGTTTTTTAATAGAGATAAGGTTGATTTTTGGGATGAACCCTAGATATTCAAGTCCTTTCTTATTTCTAAGGCCCCATGGAACAATCTCATCTTAACTTTCAAATCCTCTTAGGGAACTAAGGTCAAGGACTATTGGTCTTGTTTGGATGGTACCAATTCCTAGAAAATTCTACAATTAGAATTTGATAATGTAAAATTCCTTCAGGTGATTCAAGCTATTAATCATAAAATTCAACTCTTTCACATTCCCATTTTTCCCAAATAATATATCCTTAGTTAGCCTAGAGAAGATAGTGGAGATTTTTCAATGAAATCAAACTACCTTATGGAATAGGACCTAGACAAGGAATGGGACTATTGGAGAACTATTTGGATCAAACATATTACTTATAAAGTCAGCATATTTTTCTACTTGCTTGTTCAAGATAAAATCCTAACTACATACAATCTGGTTAAGTGTGGGTTAACAATCCTAAAATGGTGCTCCCTTTGCAAATCATTCAAGGAGTCACTTCATCACCTTTTCCTAGAGTTTCCTTCTAGTTATAAAATATTGGATCTTCTCATTCATAAGTTCATTATGTCTTGGGTTAGACCCAATTACATTATCAATTTAATAACCCAATGAAATCCACCTTGGAATCTACATTCCATTTCTTTTTTATGGCACCTCGCTCTTCCCCATTGGTTTTGGGAAATTTAGAAAGCTAGGAATGATTGCATTTTCACTAAAAATAGGAATAATCCCATATCTATTTTATTCAAACTATCATTTGTAATCATTAATAACTAGAAGTCATTTACTCCCAAAGATAAGGACACTGGTTCAAAGGATGGCCTCTCCATCTTCCTCAACTATAGCATAAGCCAAGAGATATCTAATTTTGGGTCAGAAGCTAAAAGGAGTTAGACCAGATGGTCTAAACCTTTGAGGGATTTTTTGAAGTTAAACTTTGATAGGGCCTTAAGGAGTAATTTAGGAAATTTAGGGGGAGTGGGATTTATCAAGTACTTATATGGGGGTAATGGCTACTTAAGTAGGTCCCCTTAGGTCCTAGACCAACCATGCAGTAGAGGGAAAAATATATCTCTATGGAAGTCAATTTTTAGCCTAGTCTAAGATAGAAAATCTCATGATAAAAGGGGACTCTTTTAACATTATAAACACTCTTTAGGAAAAATATTCCCTTATCATACCATTAAATAAATTATATATTATGTTAAGTGCCTCCTCAATCTCTTTAGAGAGGTCACCATTGGTCCTATTTTAAGCGAAGGTAATATGGTCATGGATGACTATTCCAACCTAGGGTTTGGGAACACTCATTGGTCACATGGAATGAGAATGATAGCTTCCTCCCACACCTAACCAACATAATGCATAATGATTCAAACATCATTTATTTTTATGAATTGGATTTTTTCACACATGGGATCTATTGTTTCTAAAAAGTGGGATTTATTTCCCACTATCTCTAATGATCATACTATCCAAGAGAAGGAACTGGTAACCTATTAGGTTGTGAAGCCATTATTCATATATCACTATTCATAAATTAATATTCATGATTACTATTCATGGGCACTATTCACATCTCACTATTCATGGTGACATAACATGTGGTTGATGTGGCATGCGAGTGTGCAAGTGATGTGGCATGTAGTGATGTGGTCGATGATGCATCAAATGATGTATTAGGATATTAATGTGGAAATAAGTCCCATGGAAGGTCGTAAGGTGTGGTCAAGGTGGTGTGATAGGTTTAGGGCATATAACTCCACTAAGGAACATGTTTTATCCTTTGTTATCACATTAGTTTGACACATGGTTCAAAAGATAAGAGGTCACATGGGAAATGAAGATAGGAAGAACATTGTTAGGTGTTTAGAATCACTTGTGGAGGTGGGGTGCCAATTTTGGAGTCCCAGGGAAGTGGTCCATGATCCTATCTAGTGGAGCTATTAGAGCATCCATTTTTTTGACCTTTGGGAGAAGAAGATAAGAAGAGCATCATTATTGTTGTCCTCAATTGTGGAGTGGGGGATAATGGTTGGAGCCACATGGAGGTGGCAATTGTCCTTGTCTAGTAGAGAATCCACTTTGGAGACTTTTTCACATGATGAAAACTAGATGGAGACCACGTGACACCCCCACTTAGAATGTGGTCCATTTTTCATCCAAAGCACATGGGGTGGATTTTGCACTATGCACATAAGTGCATGTGAGTGGATCTAATGGGTTATTATTGAGCCCTCTCAAATGTGGTTCCACATTTCCTCTCTTCTTTATCTTTCATTGTAAAATGATATTAAATCATTATCTACTCCTTTGTAATTTCTTATCCTATTTTGGGATCATGAAGGATCTTTTGCAAGCTCATGAAGCTTACATGTTAGAGGTTAGAGTGATGAAAGGCTTGTAAGCCTAACTCACTAGATGCTTGGGTTGTAAGCATCATTATTAAAGGATGGAGATTAGATCTTTGAAGGCTGTTATTCTTGGATCACTTAGTTACATGAGGGGATCCATGGAGGTTGTTGTAGCTTGGAGATTGGAGGCTATTGGCTCAACTCATGTTAGAGGTTAAAGCATGGATAGCTTGGTGTAAGCTTTGCTCACCTAAGTTCTTAATGTAGCACTTGTTTGTAGTTTCTATGAGAGGGATTGTTTAAGAGAGGATTTGTTGATGCAATAACAATGTTTGGTGGTGCCTTTGCCTTGTGGTTTTTCCCTTGCTAGTTTTGTAAGGGCTTTCCATGTATATCTGGTGTTGTGGTCTATTATCTCCTTTTATGTTTTTAATTTGTAGATTGTTAATTACTTAATTTATTTATTACTTTAACATGTAATAATGTTTTTATTCCTATTAAATGGTATAATAGCCTAGGTTGGCTAGTTTTTTATGCAAGTGTGAGTTACAGGTGGAGAGATAAGGATAGAAAACAAAAAAACCGTTTGCATGGTAGGACTTCTCTCTATGGAAGATGAAGATTTAGATGATAATGGAGAAGAATATTAAAATTTTTTCCAAGCATATCAACACCAATAAAGTGTTCTTGTTGAAGAAGCAACCACATAGCTTGTGGTGGATCAAGTTGTGGTTTCTCAATTAGAGAATGGATACAAGTTGTGGGATCCTACTACCATAATAAATTGGTAGAGATGATGCATAGTTCCATGTAGAGGAGGAGGTACTAGAAACGTGATTCTATACCTATTATATTGGATGGAGAATGAACATTTATGACCTGAGGTTCTATGTAAGGAGAAGGTCATGTGTGTGATATGTAGTAGAGTAGTATGCAACTTGACTATATGTTTGGGGTTCAAAAACTTTGTAGGTGCAGTGATGCAATGGATAGTGTGATGATTTCCCAAGAACTATATAGGTACCATGTTGATCATGGTGGGTAGTGGAATGCTACATATGGAGGATTCATGTGATTGAATTTTTTGGGTTTTTTATCTCTATTTGGTGACTAAAGTTGTGAGTGTCGTGTGCACTTATTATTATGGAGTTGGAGTAATGGGATGTCTTTGACATTATTTCCTACATGGTGGTCTTGTGATGAGACAAGAGTAGCTAAGAGGGATATGTGGATGAGGCAAGGAGTTGTTGGTTTTTGATTTGAATATTGTATGGGATGAAGTGGATGTGTAGATGGAGTACAGTGGTACCTTCATGGAGAGCTATGGTTTAGTAGAGGATGCTACTATATTTTTTAGCATGTTGGTTGTAGGCCCCAACATGATCACTATTTTATGGCTTGGGTTGTTAGGATGTGATGAATGTGCTTAGAGGAGCAAACAAAGGATAGAGATGCACAGTAAATAGGAAAAGCAATGAAGTGAAGTATCCCACTTCAGTTATGAGTTGTCTTCTAGATTATCCTACATTGGAGGAAAAGATGGTTGTCATGTGTATCATATTCATCAGGGGTAGGAGATTCCTCATGTAATCCATGGTATGCACTTAATTCGATACTTATAAATAGTGGGAGTTGTGAGCAGTTCATGGTAAGATCCTAGATAAAGGATCAAGTTTGTAGTGAAGTGAGAGTCAATTCAAGTTGATTCAAGTTCTATCAAGAGGAGCAGACTTTGAAAAAGCCATCAAGATAGAGAATTTTTAGTAATGTATAAAACTTCTTCTAGGCTTGTGTATGAGTAATAGTGGGCATGATGATAGCTAGCAGGTAGTTATATGTTAGTAGGTTGGTATGAAGACACAGGTGGTTCAAAGTCCCATGCATATGACTTCAAGTGGGAGATTTTTAGGGTATGAAGCCATTATTCATAAATCATTATTCATGAATATTATTCATGATTAATATTCATATGTCACTATTCAAGATTAATACTCATGAGTAATATTCATAGGCACTATTCATAGGTCACTATTCATACTGATAAGGCATGCAGGTAATGTGGCATACAAGTGTGCAGCTGATGTAGCATGCAGGTGTGGCATGTGGTGATGTGGATAATGATGTAGTGGATGATGCATCATTATGGTGATGTGGCAAGAGGACCCATATAGGGTACTAAGGTGTGGTCAAGGTGGTGTGATAGGTGTGGAGAATAAAACTCCACTAAGGGACATGTTTTATCCTTTGTTGTCACATGGGTTTGACACATGGTGAAAAATACAAGAGGTCACATAAGAAATGAAAACATAAAGAACAATATTAGGTGTTTGGACTCACTTTTGGAAGTGGGATACTAATTTTGGACTCACATGGAGGTGGCCCATGATCCTATCTAGTGGAGCTAGTGGAGTGTCCATTTTGTTGACTTTTGGGAGAAGAAGACAAGAAGAGCATTAGTGCTTATTATCCTCACTTATGGAGTGAGGGATAGTGGTTAGAACCACATGGAGGTGGCACTTGTCCTTTTTTGGTGGATAATACATTTTATAAACTTTTACACATGATGACAAATAGATGGAGACCACATGACACCCCCACTTGGAATGTGTCACTCTTTCTTCCAAAGCACATGGGGTCACTTTTGGACTATGCACATAAGTGTATGTGAGTGGATATAGTGGGTTAATATTGATCCCACTCAAATGTGGCACCACATTTCCTCTCTCTTCTTTCTCTCTCATTGTAAAATTCTATTAAAGCATTATGTACTCCTTTATAATTGCTTATCCCATCTAGGAATCATGGAGAATCCTTTGCAAAATCATGAAGCTTGCATGTTAGAGGTTATAGTGTTGAAAGGTTTATAGTATTAACTCACCTAGATGTTTGCATTGTAAGCGTAACCATGCAAGGATAGAGGTTAGATCTTGGAAGGCTATTATTCTTATCTCGCTTAGGTGCATGAAGAGGATCAGTGGAGGTTATTACAACTTGGAGCTTAGAGGATATTGGCTCAGCTCATGTTAGAGGTTAGAGCATGGATAGCTTGGTGTAAGCTTTGCTCACCTGAGTGCTTGATGTAGCACTTGTTTTTAGACATTGTGAGAGGAACTATGTAAGAGAGGATTTTTTGATGTAATAATGAATTTTAGTGTTGCCTTTACCCTATGGTTTTTTCCCTTTCTAGTTTTCCAAGGGTTTTCCATGTATATTTGGTGTTGTGGTTTGTTCTCATTTTATGTTATTAATTTCTATCTTGTTAATTCCATAATTTATTTATTACTTTCACATGTAGGAATGTTTGTATTCCTAACATAACCCATGCCAACAGGATAAAACATGACACTTAATCTTGTATCCTTTACTTCAAAACCTAAAATCTCTTTACAAGGAATTTGAAGTGAGACAATACATTTCATAAAAATTTGGGGGAAAGAGAAGCAAAAATGGGTGGAAATAGAGACAAATTGGAGCCTATCTTGTGTGATAAAATCCAAGCCAACCTAATATTTTAATGATGAGTGCAGAAAGGTGGGATTTCAAAATTTATGCAGTGAATTGTTAGGCACAATGTTGAGATGTTCAAGGATTTTTATCTTTCATAGAATAAATTTTTGGTTCACATGCATGGGCTAAAGATCATGATTATGGAACAAATCATCATATAAGTTATGGGTATGACTTGTGAAGGTGTAAAGGCCTTCAAAGATGAAATTATGAAACTTGAACTAATGCAAACTTTATTCAAATCAAACACCATCCTAAAAATTGATAAAAAAAGATTCCCAAGGTAGAGTCTTCTCAGATGGTGGATAGAATTATGTCTCCATATTATGAAATATCTCACCCTTGAAGGTAAATTCACACTAATATTCTCCCATCACTTCCTATTGTTGAATCATTTTAGAGGACACAAAATTAGCCTCCCATATTTCCTTTTAAAATTACAGGAAAATACTACTTTAGTATTTTAGATAAACCATATGAATAACAATATCCATCAAAGATTAATCTTATTCCTAGTCAAAAAATGGGGAAGATTTAAGGGGAAGATATTTGTAGTTAATTATAAGTAACAAGGATGGTTATTCAAAGGAGGAGTATAGTAACCCAGAGGAGGATAAGATGGATTGTCTCTTTGATAATCGAAAGACCATCTCTGTGTCCCTCTTAATCAACATCCATCCTGCCCAAAATTATATTTACACCAATTATATAAAATGGAAGGAAAAACTTTTACAACTAGTATAAATAAATCCAAATCCAGCATTATAACCTAGGTCAAGAAGGATGTAAAGAAGGAGCAAAAGTGTGGCATTGTATTAGTAAATTCAAAGAATTTGATGAAAAATTGAAAGAATTAGGTTAGTCCATGGTTGAGCTAATGGAGGAATGGAACACTATGGAATTTGAGAGTGAAAAGGTTAGGATGGAATCAAATAACCTTAGATTAGGAAAAGGAGGAAATTTAGCTGAAGATGCAGAGGTCAACACCCTTTTTAAGGAGAAAGTTTTGAGTGATGTTTTTGCCCAATCCCCACCTAAGACTAACACTATTTCAAAAAATAATGAAGCCGCATTGAGGACCCACAGAGACAAGAAGGAATCCATGACCTCAAAGAAGAAAAGTTTTAAGGGATTGGTTAAAGACCTTAGTAGGCATACTAGGGGAATGATTATGAAGGAAATGCTAAAGAACAACATAGGAAAGCTAGAATGTAATGCACTAGAGGAAATTGATGACTCTGAGGAGTCATACGGATAAGTTGTTACTACTCTTCATGGTTTAATAGTTTTGTCTTTTATCTATTATTTTAATTTTATGGATGGTTATGGTTGTTTATCTGAGGCCCCTCTTTATTAGTGAGTTCGGTGTACTATTTGTTTCATGACAGATTTCTACTATTTTTTTATACTTTGTGGTTATAAGAGCCATGTAAAACCTACTCTTTTTACCTAATCAAATATAAAAAATATTACAAATTATTATATAATAAATCATTCTATTATAGTTATAAATATATATTAAGGTACTAATATATATAATAATTATATTAAAAACATAATATATACTTCACACACATATTACAAAAACATTTAATAATTTTTATAGTTATATATAATACATAATATATTATTAATGATTGATTAACCATTAGATGAAGAGTAGAAATGGTGAGTGAGGAAGTGAGGAGCTAGGTCAATGATTAGTTTTGGGAGAAGGGTGTGTGCTTGTGAGTAGATGGTTGGTACTCAGTGTTGATGATCAGGATGGTTTGGATAAGGGTAGGAGATTAGGGTGAGGCTTAAGCAAAGGAGGGGGATTAGGTCCTGGTGTTGGATGTATGCTTTTTTTACATCATCAAAGGGTTGGAACCTTATTTTATTAGATTTTATGAAGTTTCAAACCCTTACCACAACTGAAATGACTTATAAAAATCATAAATCTTTAGAAAAAATCATAATATTTATCTGTATCTCATTTAAAGGAGTGCTCTTCAGGCTTATATTTTGAACAAGGGAATAATGGTGGAGGATATGTTCCCTAAGGCATCTGATGTGTCTAATGTGAGTCTAAAGGTGAGGTTGAAAGAGGAGACATAACTTTATTTTGATTTAGATTGTTTACAAGACATTGCTTTGGTTTTATATAGTGAAACCCTGGTTTTAGAGATCAAGGATGAGGGTATTCTATCCATACACAAGGAAATTGGCTATAAAGCCCTTATTTGTAGATGTACAGGGAAGTGTCCTTCCTAAGAGGAGTTGTGTCATTGGTAAAAAATAGTTTAGATGAACCTTTAAAAACATTCCATTTATTTTCTTCTAAATGGTTTTCTTGGTCATTTTCTAGTTAGTGGAGGAGGGGCATTTTTTTGGGAGAATGGACTATGGTTTTTAATAAAATGAGGTGTGTTTATAGGCCCTTGGGATCCATTTTTTGACCCTAGAAACATAGTAATTATTAAGGATCCTATTCGGGTCAAATTATATAATATTCCTTTTACCATGAGAGGTATAAGGATGTTACAACAATTGGTTGAGAAGATAGGTAATATTTTTTAGAGTTGATAAGGACTCAAATGCTCAATAGATTTTTTTAAGGGTTTGTGTCATGGAATACTTTTCCAAGCCCTTCCATCACTCAATTAATATTTTGTATTCTCGAGGTTCCTAATTGCAATTTATCAATTTTTAAAGGTTGCCTTTTTTATGCTTAAAATCTAACTATATTGGTCACAAAGTGGTGAAATGTCTGAGGAAATGTCAAGTGAGTTATTGTTCACCTCTTTTGAATAAATGGGTTAATAAAATTGGTTATCCTAATTAAGATCTAGTGAATAACATTTCAAAACTCATTGCCTCTTGTTTTCACTCCCCAAGTCATGGAAAATTTCATGAGATTATATGTATTCTTGAATTGATAAAGGGGTTTTTGGTCTAGATGTTAAAGTTAAGCTCATTTTTCTACACCAAGAGTCAGGGTGGAGTATTTTTTGGTCGAGCCTTTAATAGATAGATATTTACTTCATGCAAGTTTGATCATAGAAACATAATAAGGGGTTCATGAGTTCATCTATAATAAATTTTCTCCTATCATTAATAAGGAGGATGATGATCTTTAGAGTATGGATGGTCTATTTTCTTTGAACATGTTGTCTTTAGTTAGCAAAAGTGGGCTAGGTAAGACTTAGACTGGGGTAATTATGCATATGATCTTTAAAATTAGGTGAACAATAAGGGGAAAATGCTTCTTTTTAAGAATAAAAAGATGATAAATTTAGATTTAAAGAGATATGGACTATTTCCTAGTGTAAATATTTGATTTTAAAACTATATTATGGTAAGAAAAGTAACAGAGGAAAAAAAATTAGAATCATAACAACTGCAACTTGATGCTCTAAGTTCCATCGATGGAGGTACTCAATGGATAATGGAAACCCTTATTTCTATTATGGGAAGGAAAGAACATGCCACTTGATGTTGAGGTCCCTTTGTTTTGGGATTCATATTTTGAGCAGTCATTGGGTTGTCAATGCATCTTTTATTGTCATGTTTTCCCATTGTTTGCTTGTTTATTCAATGGTTTTCTTTGGTATTGTAATTTATGTGGTTCTTGAAGCCTTTTAGATTTCTATGCACATGTGTTTTATTTTATTTTCTTGTATGGTTTTAGTTTTGTGTTTCTATTTATGGGTTATGGCGTGACCATACACAAGTTTCTTAATTATTTATGTTTTATGAAGACTAGGCCCCTATTGTGCCCTAGATTTAGTTGTAGATTAGACTAAAATTATATATATATATATATATATATATATTCTAAAACTTCAACGTCTTACCCCAACATCCATGACATTATAGTGATTACTAAAGTTGCACATTATATATGGAATCCTACCATAATCAAATTAGATCTCATGATGCCCTCATCCATCCTTGAAAATACAAAATAACTAATTCAAATATTTTTACTCCTTATAAGCTACATACCCCTCTAAAATGGGTTCAAGGCATGTAAATTGAATCACTAACTTGAATCTAGCTCTGGCGTATGACATGGGCCATCTAATGTATGATACCACCTAAACTACCTTTTCATTGCACCTCACCGTAAAAACTCAACTAATATTAAAATATTTCACCATTTTCATTTTTTGTATGGATTATCCCTTCCCTACTACTTTATTGTTACTTACTATGAAATCAAACATCTCCTCCCACACAACGCATTGCCATGCCATATCAACTATGATTCACACTATATGTAGTTTTTAAATATAAATGCATATGTTTTACTTTTAATGAGAAATATTTAAGTCCACCATGAAAAGATCTCCATTGCCTTGTATCCCTATCTATAAAGACACACATTCCATTCCTTTTTTACATAACTTGTCATTCCAAAATTGAAAGCATTTGATGGTCATGGTGATCCTCAAACAAATCCATATTCAAATTTAACTTTTATAGGTGATTGTGAGGATTTCCATTTGATGATATTTTAGTTATTTATAAGATATTTTATTTTTAGATGCCTTAAAATTGATTTATTAATTGTCCTATGGGTGTTTACATAATTTATTCCTAGAGCAATAAATTACCAACAATGAATCTAGAACTACATTTGAAATTATTTAGCATCTTAAACATGGTCCCAATGATCAAACACAATATTACATATTAATATTTTATTGTCATATGATCTCATTGATTTATCAACCATATGATATTCACATAAAATAAATCTTTATCAATAGTCTCATACACATATTAATGAAAAAGTAATTGATAAAAAATTGCAAATAATTAACTTATATTACACATATATCTATTGATATAGATAAATAAGAATTAGTCAAAAACAAAACCCAAACAACAAAAAATAAGAAGCTAAAACAACTACTACTAATAAGTCAACCAACACTACATCTACTAATCAAGTAAAATAAAAAAGAAAGAAAAAAATAAAAAACATTCCAATGAAATCCCCATAATCTTTAAATAATTTGTACATAATATTACATGAATTGATCAATGTAAACCTGAACAAATTTCCTTGTATTTACAACATATTTTCAAACCATAGGAAAATATATTATAAAGACACATAATTTTAGTCATATCATGTAAAAAGGGGACATTCACTAGATAGATGCATTTATTTAATAAAAATGATTCAAGATCTAACAAACCAAGAAAAAATAATTCTTGAATACTAAACTTTCCAAATAAAGGGAACTATTTGCATAGGAAATAAACCTCCTAAATGTACTTCAAAATCAACAAACTTCAAGACCAATAACAAAAATATATGTAATCAAAACTTTGATGATGATAATCTATTTTAGGATGAGACATATTAAGGGGATGATAACCAACCCCATTACATGGACTAATGCCTCAAAACCCATAACATGGGCTTCACTGCCTTCATCTTATGAATTTTTTCCTATACTATACTTTTTCTTTCTTTGGATTTCTTTAATTTTATTTTGATACACCTGGTCATCTATTAAGAGTGTTATTGTTTACCTTTAAAATTAATAAAGTGTGACATAATTAATTTTAAATTATTATAAACTTGAAATCTGATCTGATAAAGATAAATAAAGTAACCTTATATAAACACATGGTGATATACAAAATTCACAGATGTTTTAAATTGGTAAATATAGAAACTATAGTTAGGGTTAGAGAGATTCCTTGAAAACTAATTTATGAAAAATATATCATAATTTTTCTGACTATGACTATGTAAAACTATTGACAAAGACTTGAAAACATAGTTTCATTTTAAAATTTTGTTTTTATATATACTAGAACAACTTTTCAGTATTTGGATAGGGTCGTATTGCAATGTTTTCCTCTACTATAAATCTATCTATGTTGACTATGAATTGAATATGAATGCTTGAGGTTGTTCATGTCTATATTTAGGTCACCTATTTATTGGAAGTAAAAACACTGAGAGGTGGGGGGTGTGAATTAAGCATGTAGACCATTCATTCTAATCAACAAAGAGACAATGTAAGATCAAAGCACATAACACATGAATTATGTGGGAAAATCTCATAGGGGATAAAACCCACTCTCAATAATAAAAATACATTGATTACTTGTTTGATAAGATTATCACAAACATGAGGCTTTAGTGAAGCACCCACTTCACAAGGAGCACCAACCCCTAAAGATGATAATCACCAACACAACACCTATCAAATGAACAATTATTGAAATCTGATTGATTCTTAATCTAATATAGAATACCTAAAATAAAACTCTTCTCCAATTATTCAACTCCACACAAGTCACTAATACCAAGCTATCTCTTCAACACAAGTAATAATCCCTTCACAAAATCTTTCACTCATATACAAATATGCAATCATAAATCTGATAAAAATAATCAATAGAACCAAATAATTATGTTGGGTATAATGAAATTTTTATACACTCAATATCATACAAACATTGGTCACAAAAACCCCCAAAACCCTTCATATAAGGTCTTCAAATATCAACACATACTCTTGCTTGTCTAGCTTGATACCTTCATAAAAGGCATAAAACACCTTGTATATATACCACTCTTAATTATGGTCAACCATTTCAATTTATAACACTTTAGGAATAATTATTTATGTCTCCTAATTTAATACATGATTTTTTTCACAAGTTTTCTATACCATACCATGAGCTCATATTACAAACACCACATAAACGAAACATAACACCACTTATGTGACTATATTTGACTAAATAAAGATTATTCAAGTCTTCAAAATATATGAAGAAGTAATTAAAGGATTCCTAAAAAATATATAACTATTAGAAATAGTTGATCTAGCCATATTCCCTACAAACAAACTCAACCATCCTAAACAGGTTCCCTTTGCTAGCAAAACCATCATGGTCAATTATGAGTCAATCATTCAAACATCTCCAAGTGACTAGGAACAATAATACAATGAGCCAAGTAAAAAAACAAGACCAATTAAAATAAAATGGATCCATTCCATATGACCCTTAAGGCACCCTCAAGTTCTAATATCCATCACTACACACTTATGAAACATTCACTCAGCTTAGGAACCTCCATTAGGTCTTAAAGAGCTATTAGGCTTAACTAGCCCAAAAACATTATCTTCACCAAAAAGGATAAAACTAACTAAATATATAATTTAAATATAAAATAAAAATATTTATTTAAATATTAATACCTCAATAAAATAATACAATCAATGATACACCTTCATTCAGCCTTCTAAGGCTCATAAACACCTCTGCAAGAAGCTCACTCATATCTATAATAAATACAGTCAACAACAGTAAACTTTGATCTACAGTAGCTTCACTTGTAATAAATTTAAAGAACCCAAATAAATATTATAGTGATATATATTTATTATAATTTATTTTTTATTTTTATACCAATAATATATGATCAATATATTGTCTTCTACAATCACTTCTTTACACTCTAGTTTATTAAAAAAAAAATAGTCAATAATAGTCAACTTTGGTCAACCATATCTGAATATGTATGAAAATTAAAGACCTTAAATTAAAATTTATGTAACACCCTTATCGACCTATACCACTTTTTATTTTACTTCATCCTAAAATTCTACCTTCATAAAAAGATATGATCAAAACCCTGCTGACTGGTTCAGTAGAAAAAAAATACAGTCAACCATAGTCAACTTACTCAAGAAATAAATGAAAATTTAATATTTATCAAGACCTATAAAAAATTTATTGGATTATAAATTAATTAATATATCAATTTTATTTTTACATAACCTTAAAATTCAACCTTCATCAAAAGATATGATCAAAACACTGCTGATTGGTTCACTAGATCATGCAAATTTGCCTAAGTATAAAAACATCAAAATCTGCCAACTTTTCACTGTCATAAATTTTGGGTCACACATCCTCAATAATTTAAAATTGTAACATATAAACTATACACAATTTTTAACACATCCATATAACCATATTCCTCTGACTCATCCATATGTGTAAATTTTGATGTAATCAATCTACCTACTCAACACAAATATGTCACAAGACCACATATACCTAGCTGAACACAATGAAGCACCATATGAATTATAATAATTAAAATTATGATATAACTAATATAATAAATCTTATATTACCCATAACAAATTATCAATACCTTAGATTCATCCCTGCTCACTGATTAGGCCTTCCAATTCCACTTCTCACTCTGACTAGTTTTTCTCACTCATGGCACCATTTCCTTCATATTGACTAGGCAACTTTGAAGGCATATATATTTGACATATAGAATTAATATTACTTAAAATATTAATTAATTTTCTTATGAAATTAATTAAATTCATCTCACACCCATTTTTCTCCCTAGTCACTTTTACAAATTTCTCTCAAAATCAAAAACACTGTTAAGAAGCACTTTTCTATAGGACCCACAAATATTCAAGTCTAACCAAACACATAATAAAAATAATATAGTATTTATATACCACCTCAAATAATTATACTATAAATCCACCACCTTCTTTATTATCCACAAGAAATATCTTTCGTATTGGGTCCAAGACTAGCCTTTTTGCACATAAAAACCTGCTTACCTTCTTAGCAATTATTCATAAAGGATAAAACCTTAATCTATGAAATAATTATTGGAAAAAATTGTTATAAATATTACTCAAAATATCAAAAATTATCATCTACCCATTCAAATTCTACATGATATTATGAACATACAATCTTTCCTCTTGATCTCATAATGCACCATTCAAACACCCTCTAAATCTCATGAAGACATGTCTAAATTTATCACTCATCCTCTAACCTAATAGAGAAATTTTTCATTTAAAATTCATATTATAAATCAATGACAACACTTACCATCAATATCCCAACAATCTCCCCCTTTGTCATTGATGGAAACACACCAAAACCTTCTCCCCCTTTGCCACAATTACAATCTGGGCATCGATTGATCTTGAGGACCTAAAAACACTTATCATAGAGCTTATAAATCTCCCCCTAAAAACATTATCATATTTTATCTGAACCTATACTCAAACATACCTATTATTTGGGTAGAAAATGTTTCATATATGCTCCCCCTCACTCTATGCATACCTTACATTTCAACAAATTAAGGAACATACCTCTATCTGAATAGCTCCTTGATTCTTAGCATGTAGTAAATATGCCCAAACTTCACATATACCTAATTTACCTCCCCCTAACACCATATTCCACCTGATCAAAGACATAATATTTCAAACATATATAAGCAACACTATTACAATAACATACCTTGAATGAAGCCACCTTCATGCATACGTAGGCTCACCACAACTATCAAAAAATTCTTCATCATAAAATTGAATCAAATGATGATATTTTTGGACCAAAAATACCTTAAAAAATGGTCTAAAAACCTTCTTATATGCATAAAACAACCAAAACTAATTTTTACAAAAGGAACATGCCCAAAGCAATAAGCTTACCTCAAAACAAGCATGTTTGACACCGTATTTTCTTTTGCTTGTATTAAAAAAAAAAACTTATGCACAATACTATCAAAAAATCAGATAAATAACCAAAAAATCATGCTCTAATTCCTCACACATTTTTTCTATTGAAAAATTCCACCAAGCATGCTCAAATATCACCTATCCTTTGCTCATTTTTCTAATATTCTCACAAGCTCAAAAATGCACAAAACATGAATAAGTTACCTCATTACACCAACTTATGAATGAAATATGATTTCACTCATACATTCCTTCTTCTATAAACTGAAAATACCTTCACATACCGAACCCTTAAAAAATATCTATCTTGCACAAGAAAGATACTCCACTCCTAGGCCACTTCAAAGAGAAACTCTGCAAACAAGAATACATGCCTTTGACAGATTCATACCTTTACACAAATGGGATGCCAAATGCATATCATAACCTGATATAATAATTTAAAAAAATAATATGAACCTTCTCACCAATAATTATGACCCAAGTCATAGCTCAACCCAAGATACATCATGCCAATTTCTCTTTCTCTAGGACCCTTTATGTAAACCAAGGATTCTCAAAGATAGAAATTCTGCCACAAACAACTATAGGCCTTCAAATAAATTCTCATAGTTTTGGATATCTGATATACATATTTTATAGGCTTTAAATCAAATGAAATAATCCATACTCAAAGATATGCATCTCAAAATAAATAGCATACCTTGATCCAAAAACTAGTTTTCACTTCTCAACCTTACAACACCAAACCAAGATGCTTCAAAAGCATGAGTAATGACTCTATGAAGCCTAATAGAGACACCTCACATTAAAAGAAACTAAAAAACCCAAAACTCAAGAGATTCCCAAATCTCCATACTCTTACTAGATTGATTTTCTTTCCCAGGCTTCCTCATAGGCTTGATTGGTTCATCCAGGTTCTCTTCTATGAAACTGGTTAACATGAACTCTTCCCAAACATTATTCTCATTCTTAATTAAAACCTATTCAACCATAAAAAACATATTATCTTGACTGATATTCTCATCAATAGAAAAAACTTGGTCTCAATTTTATCTCTCTTAATATCCTTAGGTCTCCATGTCCATGTATGACATTTTCTTTGTACACTAGAAGCTCCATACACCTTGTGATGCCTTGAGAACTCATTCAACCTATTTTTACAATATTTTATAATTTTACCAACTCTATGACATAAAAAACAAATAATATCATTCATACCTTTTTTTTTATGATGGTGATGATGATCTCCTTTTGCAATCCCTTGCCATGTGACCAAAAATATGACACACATAACAATGACCATGAAATAATCTAGCCTACCTTGTAGCATTTGGTTGTCTAACTAATTTTATTTTATATAAATTCATGTTACCATCCTCTTTGACCTTTTTTGATTTATTTTGACCTTTTTCAAGCTCAACTATCTTGAAAGTGACCTTTTCTTGCTCAACCTTGCTTATTTTGACCACTAGCTTCTCATGCTCAACCTTTAAGGAATCTAGCTCAATTTTCAATTAATCATACTCATCCTTCTTTGTCTTAAATCTTGAATTTTTAGCCTCTATCTATTTTTTTAAATTATGATCCAAAACCTCATATTCTACAATCACCATGGATTCATATTCTTCAAGCTTAGACTTATACATATTGCACTCTTCTTGCATTAACCTTTGATTTGTACATGAAACCAATAGCTTATCCTTAAGATCTTGAATCACCATGCTTTCTTATTTTACTTCATTATCTACCTTAAGATTCAAATCACATACCTTCTTCTCAAGATCTTTGACCATACCCTTCAAATCCTGATTCTCTTTTTTTATCTGTTTAGCCATTTTGTGCTTCTTAAGACCACTTTTAAGTTGTTAATCCTTCCCCAAAATAACCTACTCTGATACCAAACGTTGGAAGCACAATCACTAAGATTTTGGGTGAATCATTTATTTAATTAAATAAAATTTAACTCAAATTAATCAAACTCTTAACCATTCAACCATAAGCAATCATGAAGCATGTCGACCATTCATTCCAATGAACAAAGAGATAATGTTAGATCAAAGCACATAACACATGAATTATGTGAGAAACCCTCATGGGGGATAAAACCCACTCTCAATATTTAAAACACATGGACTAATTTTCCTATAATATGATCACAAACATGAGGCTTTAGTGAAGCACCCACTTCAGAAGGAGCACCAACCCCTAAAGATGATAAACACCAACTTGCCTAAGATGTTGAGCTCCAACACAACACCTATCAAATGAAAAATTATTTAAATATTATATATTCTCAATATGATAGATATAACATACAATAACACTCTTATCCAAGTCTAAAAATTGACAAATTTCACCAATACCAAGCTATCTCTTCAACACAAGCAATAATCCCTTCACAAAATCTTTCACTTACATACAAATATGCAGTCATAAATCTGATAAAAATAATCAATAGAATCAGAAAATTATCTTCATATAATGAAATTTTTCTCTTATCAATATCATATAAACATTTTTCACCAAGACCCCCAACACCCTTCGTACAAGGTCTTCAAATATCAACACATATTCTTGCTTGTCTAGATTGATACCTTCATAAAAGGCATAAAACACCTTGTATATATACCAATCTTAATTATGGTCATTAATTTCACTTTAAAAAACTTTAGGAAGAATTATTTATGTCTCCTAATGGCAACCATGATCTTCTGCATAAGCTTTCTATACCATACCATGAGCTCATATTACAAACACCTCACAAACGAAACATAGCACCACTTATGTGACTATATTTGACTAAATAAAGATTAGTTAAATCTTAAAAATATATGAATAACTGATTAAAGGATTCCTAAAAACTCTCTAACCATTATAAACACTTTATCTGACCATCTTCCCTACAAACAAACTCAATCATCCAAAATAGGTTCCTTTTGCTAGCAAAACCATCATGGTCAACTATGAGTCAATCATTCAAACATCTCCAAGTGACTAGGAACAATACTAAAATTATCCAAGTAGAAACACAATACCACTTCCAATAAAATTTATCCATGAAATATTAACCTTAATACACCCTCAAGTTATAATATCCATCACTACACACTATTGAAACATTCGTTCACCCTATTAGGCTTAACTAGCCCAAAAACATTGTCTTCACCAAAAAGGATAAAACTAAATGAATATATAATTTACATGTAAAATAAACATATGGATGGAAATATTAAGACCTTAGGAACATCATCCCATCAATGAGACACCTTCATTCAGCCTTCTAATGCTCATAAATAGCTCTACAAGAAGCTCACTCAGATCTATAATAAATATAGTCAACAACATTAAACTTTGATCTGAAATAACTTCAATTATAATAAATTTCAAGACACAAAATAAATTTAATATTTGTATATATGGAATAAAATTCATCTTTTATTTTTATACTAATAATATATTATCAATACATTGTCTTCTATAATGACTTCTTTGCACTCTAGTTTTTTCTGAAAAAATACAGTCAAATTTGGTCAACCAGATATGAATATGTATAGACAATAAATAAATTTAATTTAATTTTATGTAAACCCCTCATATTCATCTACCACTTTTTTTTTACTTCATCCTTAAATTCTACCTTCATAAAAAGATATGATCAAAACACTGTTGCTTGGTTCACTAAAAAAAATATAGTCAACTTGCTCAAGAAATAAATGCAAATTTAATGAATATCAAGAAATATAAAAAAATTTAATGGATTAAAAATGAATTAATATACCACTTTAATTTTTACTTCACCTTAAAATTCAACCTTCATCAAAATATATGATCAAAACACTACTGGCTGGTTCACTAGATCATGCAAATTTGGCTAAGTATAAAAATAACAGAATCTACCAAATTTTCACTATCATAAATTTTGACTCACACATCATAAATAATTTAAAATTTTAAAATATAAACTATTAAAAAAATTTAACACACCCATATAACCATATTCCTCTGACTCATCCATATGCATAAATTCTAATGTAATCAATCTGCCTACTCAACACAAATCTATCACAAGACCACATATGCCTAGATGAACACAACGAAGCACCATATGAATTCCACTCATGAAAATTATTATATAAATCCTATAATACATATTATATTATCCATAACACATTATCAATACCTTTGAGTCATCTCTGCTCATTGATTAGGCCTTCCAATTCCACTTCTCACTTTGATTAGTTTTCCTCACTCATGGCATTCTTTCCTTCATATCGACTAGGTAACTTTGAGGGCCTATATCTTTGACATAGAGAAATTAATATTCATAAAAAATTCCATTAATTTTTTATTCAATTCATTAAATTCATATCATACCCATTTTTTTCCTTGGTCACTTTTACAATTTTCTCTCAAAAGCAAAAACACTGTTAAGAAGCACCTTTTTGTGGGACCCACAAATAGTCAAGTCTAACCAAACACATCCTTAGAAGACTTTAGGAGTCTTCTAAAACATCAAATAATTATACTCTCCATCCACCACCTTCTTTAGTATCTACCATAAAGATATTTTCATATCAGGTCCAAGACTAGCCTTTTTGCACATGAAAACCTACTTACCTTCTTAGCAATTTATCATAAAGGATAGAACCATAATCCATGAAATAATGATTTTAAAAAATTATTAGAAACCTTACTCAAAATATCCAAAAGTTTAATCTCCCTGTGGAAAGTCTACATGAGCTGATGAACATAAGAACTTTGCTCTTAAAATCACAATGCACCATTCAAGCACCCTCTAAAGCACATGAAGACATGTCTAACTTTCTCACTCATCCTCTGACCTAATAGACCAATTTTAATTATTAATTCCTCTTATACATCAATTAAAATACTTACCATCAATATCCTAACACTATTTATATATGATCATTACTTTGAAACATGGATAACCTATAAGATACAAAACCCTAGCCAACACAAGAAAGTAAATAAGATCTGATACCTAGTGGGAAAAAAGTGGGGAATATGGGAATGGACTAGATGTCCTTATAAAACAATTTTTTTATTGATTATTACCTACATAGTCTGTGTAGACCTCAGGTCAATGTAGTTCTATCTATGGGGAAGATCATATAAGTGTAATGAATTCAACTGGAAAATTTGATTAGAATGTTTGACAAAGGATAGCCTCAGCCTATAAGAAAATAATGTAACTTGAACTATTATTATATTAATAAAATAATCTAGTAGGTCAATTTTATGAATCGATAAGTGCTTTTGAAATTAACTTTACAAGAGAGTGATCGAGAATAACTAGGGGATTTGAGTTGAGACAAATGATGTGCTTTTATAAGAGATATTTGAATTATTTTTTATAACTGACCTACTAGATCTCATAAGAGATCCATCAAAAAGCATGAAATTTTTAAAAACTAGTTTTTGGATTGTGGGGAATAGGTCCACACTGGTGGATAGGTGTGTAGTCCACCCCCTATCTACCTTATGCACACTTGTCTAGATTGGACAAAGGCTTCCAAAACTGAACTAGTGGTGAACTATCTACTAAATAGGGATGTTTAGGAATGAATTAGGGAATTATATAATATTTCAATATAAATTTCAAGACTTGGAAGGATCTCATATATATAAATGGTTATCATAGTGGTAAGTTCTCCAATCAAGGTAAAAATGTCAAGGACCATTAATTTAAAACATTTATTGATTTAATTCTAGTGCCTACATTTATACAACCCCCCCCCCCTCCCTATTTAATGATAAAGTAAATGGGTTACTTAATTTTGTAAAACACACTTTGTCTTTGTCATGGAGATGTGCAACCCCCTTTGTTGAGACATGTGGGAAAATGCTAATTGATAGTGATCAATTCTCAATTTTTAGAATTAGTGTATATGTTTGAGTTGGAAAGATGCATGATCCAACCCTCATAGAGTAATTTTAAAATGTGTGAAGAGATAGGAACCAAAAAATTGGTTCACTAAAAGTGCAACCAAGTACAAATCATCACTAAGCTCAATGTTGGTCAACTTGAAAAATTTGAGGGAGAAGAAGATAGGAACCAAGTATATGGCTTACAAAAATTGAAACCAAGTTTAGAGAATCACTAAGTTCAAGCCTTGATCTACTTAAAAAATATGAATCACACCATTATAGATAGATCTAGATTCAAACAGTAAAATTTGTAAATTTTCTTGATATTTACTATTTTAATAAAAGAGAAAACTATTTTTTTCAAAGTATTAGTTTGGTCATGAATGCATATCATACCCCCTATAATGTGTATATTTTGAAGTGTGATATTTTTATAACTTATTAAAATCCTTGTATCATCTTCACATAAGTGTTTTTGTGCTCAATTAATAGCAATAATGGAGGAAATAGCCCAACTGAATGCCCCCATAAATTGAAAATTCTAATTTTTGCATATACAATTTGATGAAACTAGAATTGTATTAATTTGTGAAGGCCCATTATGATTCCCCATTTTGAGATGAGTTATATTTCTTGAAACATCACTTATTTCAAATACAAAGTGAGATAATTTTTGAAAGATAGATGAATCATTCAAAATGATTTTGCTTTAATATTAAATTTTAGTATTGAAAATGAAGCATGGTGAGGAACTTTTAAGTGTTTTGAATATGTAGTTGTAAGATATGTTTTTTAAAGTTTGAATTATTTGAAGTATGCAGATAATATCATGCATGATGTCTATCCTAGCACCATAGATATATAAGTAGATAAATATTATTGTATGATAATAATCAGGGCACCATAGTTGCCTAATAAAAAACATGTAAGCAAAGTCACACAATTATCATGCAAAAGAGCCCTAGAAGGTGATGCAAAACTATTACCATCAACCTACATTTCTCCTTACTCTTGCTTGTAAACTTGTCATTCCTTCTTTATCAATAGAGGAAAAACCCAAATTATTGATTATCAAAGTTTCCAAACATATATAAACATTCAAATACCTTATTTAAAATCGTCTCAACCATTTCCATCATTCATTATCTTGCATTTCACTCAAAAGTCCACCTCTTTTATTTTCAAGCCTACTAGTCCTATTTGTGGGTAAGTTTCCTTGTTGGAAGCATCTGATATACCCTCACAATAAATTAATTACATATTTAAAGACCAATTTTTGCCATACAACTAACTTATTTACCCTTTGGCATAAATCCCAAGGTAACATGCACTTGCTTCTTTAAGCCTTCCCTTAATTAGTCCTCAAAATGAGAAAATATCCTTAGATTGAGCTATATATGGACTTTAAATTCAATATATTTAAATTTTTAGATACCCATTTGGCTCCCCCAATTGAACCCATCATTTTTATACCCTCTTCTTTGGACAAATTCAATTTTCCTTTACTACCCTTACTCTTTAGGCCTTCCCTAGACCTAGCACAGGCACACAACCCTAATTTTGTACATATTCATACTTGAAAACTTTGAAACCTATTTAATTAGTGAGATAAAATCAATGCATTCAATATTATAAATTTTCATGAGTTTCCAAAGGTTATATCTCCGTAAATGGCCCAAACCCTAGTTCTAGGGTTTCTTCTTTATTGAATAGGCTGAGAGCCTTATAAATTCAATATCTTTTGTTGTATTGGGTTTTAAAACCCCAAATTAATTTAATTATATATGTATTATCTCAATTAAACTTTTATAATTATCTATAATCCTTCATCCATCTATAACTTGGTCCTAACAACAAGAATATAGTCAATTGTGCATGCTTTTATGACTGTGCATGATCTTCAAAGGATAATTCTTCTTATAAAGTATTCTAAACCATAAATATGTTTCAAAATAATGTAAAAAAACTATTTAAATTATAATTATCACTCATAATAATCTCCTTACACTTTGCATTGGTAATGAAAACCTCTTTTTGTGCTCTGACTGTATAAATAGAAGTATCAAATACAAATAGGGGACTATATGACTGTTGATAAAGAACCATATTGTTTTGAACTAAGTAATATTAAAGGAAAATTATAAATTATCCAATTTATTCACCCAAAAAATTATACAAACCATACAAATATCAACTAATGACTGTATACACAACTTCCTTTCTAAGACTACACACACAGTCATAAACCACAATGCATGTATAGAGAACAAGGTTCTATATAGAGACTACTTTCAACCAGATTTCCCTTTACTATTTCGATTAAAATATTTTAATATTTTCTATAATACCATTCTAAACCCTTCCTCAATATAATTTATATTCAAACAAGATACAATACCAAATAACATAGAGTACAAAATTTATGAATTAGTGGACTATGTACTTTCTAGGAGAAAGATCTATAACCAACAAGAATATTACAACCCTTTAATAATATGTAACTTGTGAAAATATAATATTAAATATAAATTTCATTCAATTTTTACCCATCCATAGTATTCAAATAAGGAAAAATATCAATTACTCTATTTTCTCCTTCAACAGTCCTGTGTAAGTGCATTTCTTGTATGATAGACTTAACAGTCTTTAAAAAAGTGACTTATTCCAATTCAATCTTGTATTCCCTGTGAAAAAATATATTATATAATGTGATCATGAAAAATATCAAAAAAATCAGAAAATATACTCACCATTATGATCTTTCAAACACAATTCATGTTTTCCTCCATAATGCAAAATTCCTTACATACAAAATTCTTGTACACAAACATTTTTGATTCTCCACAAAGTTTATTTTAAATATCCCTTATCCATCATCCCCAAATAGGTTACCACATTTATAAATTGACTGCCTCAAACTATATAACTCTTATATATGATCAAAAACTTTCATAAACAAGATTCATAACTGATTCTTGATCAAGATCTTCTATCAACCTCCTATACCTACGTACGGTGATGGAATGCCACCTCACTCCTTACATGAAATATGATTTTAAACAATCTTATTACATTCATGATACCATAAAATTTCTATTACAACACTATTTCATCATTTAAATATCACCAATATTCTCTTAGACCAACTAATACTTATGAAAATTTGAAAATCCCTTTTGGCGGGAAAACTAATTCAAATTTTCACACACTTAAGACATGTTCTAGACCAAATTTAGGAATTCCTAATATTCCCTTGCATCATAAGGCCACATACAAGGGACATGTAATATGTTGAAAATATTAAAAAATAAAGTATATATTCATAAATTTGAGCCAAAAGGATGAATACAAGGTAAATGAACATGTCACATAGTGAATAAAAGGATAGAAATACCACACACAAAATCTATTGTTATGACATACAATCAAGGCATATGTTGAACATACACAAGGCCAAATTCCATATACAAATGATTAAAAAATTTTGTAAAAGCATGCTATAAAACTGAAATGAATATTTACAGCATCATGCATAGAATGAATCAATAATAAGTAATGCATGTGTTTTTATGATTCAATTTATCAAGTAGCATGGTTATCAAGTCATTTGTGAAAATAGAGTGAAACATTGAAGCACATTTATTTATATTTATAGATCAACATGGAAAATAATATTGTAAGTATACAATATCTATAAAGTGTTCACGTATAATAGAGTGATTCATCCAAGAAATCCAAGCTATTGGGTGAAAGGCTTAATGAACATCGAACCATGTGAAGGTGTGCTTTAAAAGTGAAGTAGTTATAATATTCAAGTGTGGATGTTTCTATGTATAAAATAAGATATATGTCCATGTGACTAGGTTACCATTTATAATAAAGAGTTAATATGCACAGGGATAGGTTCACAGTAGGGGATAAATACACAGTACATCATTGTCTACCTACTATGATTTTGTCCTAATTAACTATATTTAACAATTTTTTATAAGAACAAATGTGGTTGTATATGAATATGTATTTATGTTGTATATTTTATCCTATTACACACTCATAATACTTTTGATATGTATAATGCCTTGAAAATATGTTATGTATTGAAATGGAAAGTTAGATGACATAAGAAATAACATTTTTAGAAATGTATAGAGATTCATATAGGTCTTAAATTTTTATTTTTACAGAATATTATGATTTTTTTGTTATTTTAAGCATATATTAATGATTTTGTATTTATCATATTTGAAAGGAAATAAACATGCATGAAAGACAAAATTATAAGAAAATTAAAATAAAGAATGGTTTTCAAAAGGAGGGTTGGGGAGATTAGAACAACCATCAACGTTATGCTAAATAAAATCATCACAAGGAGGAAAGCATACATGAGATGCCCCCAATGTAAATGCATTATTAACAAATGTGGAAAGCATATATATGTGAACTCATGTAAAAGTTTGTAAAAGTCAGCTTGAAATTCCATATGATAGCTTAGAACATGTATGGGTTTCCATGAAATATGTATATTGTGAAATATTAGTAAAATGCTTTCCTTGGGTTGTTTGAATGGGCTGGAGAAATCAATGGAGAAAGGCCCCCAAAGTGAAAGATAAAAAAACAAATGAAAAGTCTATAAGAATATTAGAATAGGTGTAAGAAAGAATATGAACAACAAATTAGCTATATACAAGTAGGGGCTATGCCAAAAATATAATTAAGGGAATTGGCCTAAAGATGATAGTATGAGGAGATGACAAAATTTGTCAAACCAATTTATATAATTCTAGACACTCAATTCTCACCATTCTCATGTCAAAATTGTAATTAGAATGATTTCTATCAATAACACATGAATCATTGAAACACCCAAGTTCTTTCATTCACTTGGAGTGCATCTTATAAAAAATATTAGGGCATCCTTCAATAGGGTAATGCACTGTATAAAACTATCATATTCACTTAATTCATCTTGAGTCAAATAAAAACTATGTAAGAGAAGTTTTGGGATCAATTATGTTGAATAGTTTTTTGACTTTCAAATGTCGCTTCACTTTTCATCATGTTAATTAAACTCAATTACGTAGAATAATCTTATTCTAATAATAAATTCCATAAATTTTGGAATTTCCTATTTTCTACATTCATTAATTGGATATACTCCTCAAACTCTCATGATAAGTGGCCAAGTGGATCATGACATCACAACAAATATCAAGAATGTGACATCATCAAAAAGTTGTCATGTACTAATAAAATATCAAGAAAATACCTAAATTTTGAAATTCATGCCTATTAATTGCAATATTAACTTCAAAATTGAATGTTTTTGATCCACCAAATTTGAATCATCTTGGGCCATTGATTCTCATCTTGATATGGACAATCTTTACCACTTTACCAAACCTAAAAATAAAAGAGCCATCATAGCCCAATTCTAAGTTTTTGTACAAATACATTATGTGAAAATCATTATAAAAGAGTCACCAATTCTTCCAATACATTCACAAACCAATATATTACTGCTTGAGGAGATGGTGGAGGCACTTTCCCAATGAAATTGTTAAATATTTTGAGATCTATATTCCATCACAAACATGTTTATGGACTGACTTTGATGATAAAGTCACATGGACAAGGTATAATTTATATTTTTTATGTTTTATTTTTTATTTATTTAATTCATATACCTTTCCCAACTGAGGGGGTAAGCTTAATATGTTAGTTATTGTTGTTTATTCTTGATTTTGGTCACTAATGACTAGACTAACCTATTTTGTAATCTTGCTTAAAATTTGCCATGCCCTGTGGGACCACACACCACATTAAAATCATTGGAAACCTTCCTATTCTTATAAACATCAAATTTCACTACTATTTGGCATTCATTTCCATTTTTTATTATAATTTTCCCGTATTTTGCCTATTTTTTATTGACAAGATCACCCTATGGATTGGTGAGATCACTCTCATAATCAATGAATTCAGCCTATAGATTGGCAAGATCACTTTTTATCACTCTCTATTTACTCTATGTGTTTTTATATATCAACAAACTTGACTTGATAAATGACAATATTGACCTAAAAATTAGCGAGGTCAAAAGATAAATGGTGAAGTCACTACTCTATTTTTCCTATGTATTTTTAAAATTAAAAAATTTACCCTACAAATAAACAAAGTTGTGAGACAAACGATGAGGTTGTGATACTATATTTTCTTGAATTTTATTAAAATAAGAGAAGTTGAATTATTAAATGGTGGTAACAACCTGCATATCATCAAAGTTGACATGTAAACAATGAAGTTGCTAAAATTTAAACTATGTTTTCTACTCTGTCATTTATTATAATGATGAAATCATCCTATAAAATGACAAGGTCATCATAATAACCATAGAGGTTGCCAAAAATTATATTTTTTTATTAACTATAGAATAATGATATTGACTTAGAATTAGTGGGATTACCCTCCTAAATGATGAGATCACCCTATGTGATTTCTATCGAGACTTAAAAATAATAGAAATAAAATTATTCTTAACCACCAAAGTCATTATTTAAATGCTTAATAATTTGTATGGTAGGTTATGATGTCATTAAAAGTTTCATTTAATAATCTACAAGGAAAAATTCAATCATATTTTCTATTTGGTTCCTAACAATGAACATCCACTTTCGACTTAGCTCCTAAGAGCAGATGCATTTTATTATTATATTAAGTGGTTCATTATTTACATTCTTATTTGTGTAAACCATTGTGCATACACTCCCTCCTTTCCCACTTTATAGAGCCTGGATGACAAAAAACACATAATTTTATGTGTTTGCTTGTCTACCTAAAAAACCATTTTAAAGTATGTTCTTCTCTTGCCCATTTGTGGGGTCCTAAAAATAAGAAACAAAGCATATTTCTCCTTTTTTCATTTTTTGACTATGTGGGGTGGAGTTCATTACCTTTCCACTAGTATTTAGGGGTGTATTGACCTAGGAAGTCACATCCTATCCTCGTACCAACCCTGTTATCTAATGGGGTATATAAATTTGGGCAACGTCAATGTTATATTTTCTATAAATGTTACTCAGACCCTGATTATGCCTATAGCACTTCATCGAGACCCTTATAGTTGAAGTGGTCACAGAGCCAATAGACCTTTTGGCAAATGGCCAACTAAATCTTGAATCCAATTGACATATTTTTCTAAAGTACCCATGTATTGCAAGGCATATTGGGACCATCTATTTTTCCAAATGAAAAATTAGAATATAAACCAAATTTTGCCACAACATCCTCATTGATACTGGATGCAAATGTATCCACCCCCGAAGATTATCTTTTAGTACAAACTGTTGAGACAAGTGTGGGGTTAAATTACCACCAATAATTGTAATAATTTACATAATTTAACCATTAAGAAAAATCATCTCAACGGTGAGTATTTAAAAAGACTTAGTGATTAGGCCATATTCCTATGTCAATTTATAATTTATGTTCTTGATTGCTTGATTACTTTATCAAAACTAGTGTTATGTTCACAACCACATTCAAAACAAATCATCAAGTCCAAAATAATGTTATAGCACACCTATGAGATCAGGTGTCACCCTTCCTAATTTTTGGGCTATCTTTACCCAATCTTAGCATTATGTTTACCAATTATACTATTACATTGTTCACATGGCACCATTATAGTGTCCAATTCAAAACCATTCAAATAAGTTCCATTTAGATCCAAATTTAGTTTGGGATCAATTTTTCACATTGGGTCACTTTTGACCACATTCTTATACTAAGCCATTCCAAGCCAAATTTGATTCATTTTGAACCACGTACCAAGCCAATTCCATGCCATATCAATTTCATTCTGAACCACATACCAAGACAATTCCATGGTATATCAGGCTTGTTTTAAACCATGTTCCAAGCCAAGTGAAGCTAGATATAGTTTATCTTGGACCATATGTCAAACCATACCAAATTTTTTTTGTTCATGTTGAACTGCATGCCAAGCCAATTCCATGACATATCAAGCTCATTTTGAACCATATGCCAAGGCAAGTGAAGTCAAATTTGGTTCATCTTGAACCACGTGCCAAACCATTAAAAATTTTATTTGGTTTGTCTTGAACCACATGCCAAGCCAATTCCATGTCGTATCAGGTTCATTTCAAACCATGTGTCAAGCCACGTGAAGCCATATCTAGTTTCTCTTAAACCACATGCCAAACCATTCTAATTATTATTTGGTTCATCTTGAACTACATGCAAAGCCACTCCAATCTAATTAGGTTTGTGTTGAACTAGGTTCTAATTATAATTATAATTTAATTCAAGTTTGAACAAAGTTAGCTTCAAATCAAAATAATTAAAACAATGTCAAATCAGTTCTATTTTGATGAAGTCTAATTATTTTTAGTTCATCACATGCCAATTCAAAACATTTCTTGTCTTTCCATTTAATATCCCACACCTGTCAGATCAGAAGGAAAAATTCATGGTATCCATCCTTCCTTTCATTTGAATCATATTTGGTCATTTCACCCTTTTTGGGGCCAAGCCAAGCCAAGCCAATTATGTTGGATCAATATCACCCTCTTTGGACCCATATTATTTAAACCAATAACTCCCTCTTTGGGTTATTTATATAGACTAATATCACCATTCTTTGTCCAATTTAAAAGACCAAGACCACCCTCTTAGGGCATTTTCTACTAGGCCAATTCTTCCCTGTTTAGGCCATTTTAATTAAAGATTAATTTCTTTGCATGAATCCTTGCTTGGAGACATATTTTATTCTATATTGAATCATGGCATTTGAAACCAATTTGGATAAATACATATTCAAATAATACAATAATTCCATAAATTTATAACTCATTAAAGAGGGAGCCAAACTCCCACCTAACTTTCCTATAGACCAATTATATATTTTTGTTCACAAAGAAGAAATACCTATGTTGAAGAGGCAACTTGTAGACTCACCCAAGCATAACCATGTCACAACTTCTCAAGTATATTAGGATGGTAACCTCTTCACTAATCATATCATGGTTACTTTAAAGACATCTTTAGTTGCTACTATATTTTAAAATTCACTATTTACTTGTCCATCTCTATTCTAGTCTTAAAGCCACATGAAATCCAATCATTCCCTCTAAGGGCCATTATCTATTGAAAACCCAAATTTTTTCGAGTCTAATAACTACTTGATCAGGATATGTCATGAACCCCTTCCCAAGAATGATAAATACATCCACTTCCAAAGCACTATCAAGATAATCAACCAATCCTTGATGTTTTTATTGAGTCACCCATCCTTGACCAAACCCAAACCATTTTTGGTCCACCTTTAATTGATAAATAAACTATATTTTATAAAGGACCCATCTTAGATGAGCCTATCTTTGAAGATCCCAGTATTATTGAGTAACAACCCAGTATTCATCGATTGCCAAACATTCTTAATTTTATAAATTTCCATCGTCCCAAAGGCTTCATTTCTAAGTTAAAATTGAAAAAGGTTCTTATGGACAATACAATTCAATAGGTCATTTTTTTGGCCACATTTACATCAAAAATAGGTTCTTCTTTAGAACCAATATTGTTATCAACATCAACATCTACATCAAAATCAATTTTTGTTATAGCACCAGCATTATTGTCAACATCCACTTCAGAATCAGGTTCTATATTACAACCAATATCAAAATTGGGTTCCATTCTGGAACCAATGACAGATTTATCATAAAAAATAGAATCAACATTAGTCTCAATAATAGATTTAAATCCCCTTGAGTTAGAATTAGCTTTAGAATCAAAATACATTAGTGAATACTAAACATTTTATATACACTTATATCAAATCCACTTAAGTCTGAGTCATATTCAAAATTATCTTACATTCATATCTAATACAACATTGGATACACACTCCTTGTAGATCATATTAAATATATTTATGATCCTTATATGCTTTTTGAGGATGTTTCCTTTGATATCAATGCAAGTTATTGTAGTATCCTATATGAGGATTGTGTTGTATTTTAACCTTACATTGATACCACACATGCCTTCCCTATTAACCAACCTAGACATTGTATTGACATCCATCCACCCAACACCGTTGATTGTAACCTATAGAATCATATATTTTTGAACTCCTTCCATGGTAACATCTCAATGGAATAATAATTAGGGATCCAAAACAACATTCAAGTATATTAATAATCTCTCAATGAAACCTTGTTTGAGGTTCTAGGGGATAATCAAAGTATAAACTCAAAATCTTATGGTCAAACCTTGTTTGACATGCTAGATGATAATTAGAGTCTAAAATCATAATCCTTTAGTAAAACCATGCTTAAGGTGTTAAGGGATAATCAAAATCAATTATCAGTGTCCCTTAATGAAACCTTATTCAAGGTGGTATTGGACAATCTAAATCAAAACAATTAATAAAAATTTGTTAGTGAAAACCTATTTGAGGTGTTAATAGCTGAGCCAATTAGTTCTTCATTACTTGATAAAGACATTATTGAAGCCAATATTGACCCCACCATAACCAAAATAAAGTTGAATCCATAATCAACAATAATGAGTGTGACTAAAAATACCAACCTTATTTTGTCCTTAAACCAATATACATTCTAGTATGATTCTATCATTCATTCAATTTCTATATTACATCACCAAATTAGACCATTTATCCCATGCATACCCTTCTTTACCCTTCCTAGTAGCACTATTTTTCCAAGATTTTATGAAGACATTTTATTTAAAGGTTTGGAGGAAGAAAAATCAATGGCTAATTAAGATCACAATAAAAACAACATAGTTCACAATAATAGTAGGATTTAGACAAAGCTACTATTCAAAGTGGATATTAGTTAGACAACAAAATTTCTACATTATACATCTTCTAATCCTTCATTGAGTTGAGATGCTAAAAAATAAAAATCAATTACATATCAAAATAATAGAAAAGAGAAAAGAGAAATAATTCACCCAAATAGTGAAAATCATGCTTATGGACACCTTGGGAAAGTACCATGATGAAAACTAGGTTTCTAGGATCATGCATAAATAATTTGTTGTTTGTAAGTACTTTGACACTTAGGAGAAACCATATTTACATTATAGACCATTCCGTTCAAACCTTATTGGCCATTGAAATCCACTACCATTACATCCATTTTAGCCATCCAATCTTAGTTAGCCCAAGCCATCTTTTTATGACCATTAGTCTTTCCATATTTACCTTGTTACAAAAGTGAAATGTATACTAAGACTTATTTTGGGGAAACTTTTGGCCTATTACCCTCATGACACTTTTTTTACTAGACATAATTTTTAATCATGTGACATGGTCTTTGGAGACTCCTAGTACTTTCCCTCATTATCATCCATTAATATCCAATGTTATCCATTGGTACTTCATTCATTATTATTCCCCATTCTGTAGGTTGAAATAATGTGGCTTGAGGTCCATTCGAACTATGTAGGCAGTGATTAGTTTTTTAGGATAGTTTAGCCACCTTTATTTCATGCTCTCACCATTTTTTGAGCATCCTAAGACATGCCCTCACCATTTTATGAATAGACTAAGCCACACTCTCACCATTTTGTGAGTTACTATTCTCATTCTTTCATCATTTTATGAGTTAAAACATTATGAATTTCTTAATCCTCCATTGACTTTTGATGCTAAAAGTCCCAAAACATTTAAAAAAATCCAAAAGACCCCAAAATTGGAACAAATATTACAATCTCCATGAGAGATATAAATCCTAAACATTAGAAAAAGGATTAAAATATGTATGAGAGATATAAATCCACAAAATTCAAAAACATTTGTTTTGTCCTAAATCTAGTAATTATCCTTAATTTTTATTGAGCCAATCATTTCAACAACCATTGGAGTATGTCCTTCTCAAATCCACCCTACTAGGGTAGATTCATTAATTTTTCCAATCTTTTTAGCCACCTTGGGATATGTCCTTGCCTTGAATTTATCCTATCTTAGAGGCGCAATTCCTTTATCAATATTATTGAGTCTTCACACATGGAATTTGACTTGGTTACATGATAAGATGATTTCTATTACTTTTTTTTTTCAGTTTGTGTTTGCTTTCTTGTTTGTTTATTTTTATTATTGTTTCCATGACTTAGTCATTATGCCAATGAGGTCATCATCATGATCTTCTTTGTCATGAAATTTTAATTGAGTCCATCCATTTAAATACATCAACAATATCATTATAGTTTTTATAATTAGTGTGTTATTTCCATTTGAATATTGGATTGGGAGTTAGTCTTTATGCATAGTATGGCTTTCTCATCATGGCATTTTATATCATGATGCATATCATCAAGTGATACATTAAAATTAAAGTACACAAGGTTTATATATGATGTTACACTAAAATGGTAATTTAACCCCTTATAATATCATTCATTATCTAATCAAATAATTTTGATCATCTTTGACTGCATCACAACATCACATTTTTATTAATCAAATCAAAATAATTAACCATTCTGGTTGTATCAATGCTACTTAGGATGTGCATCTCCAAATGATCATGTAGAAAAAAAATTCATACACATTGGTCCATCATTATTCTCAATCTTGTCATGTTTCATTGTCCTAATCCATTTTTCCCATCTTGGGATAACTATATTGGACTGAGGTCCATTTGGACTATGTAGGTAACATTAAATTATATTCAGTTTCTAAGGTCATCTAAACCACCCTTGTTTCATTATTATTAAAATACATATTATTAAAATCCAATAAAATCATAATTCAATTATTATTATTATGTCCTTCTAATAATCTCTTTCGTTACCTTTGAGCATTCTCATGTGCATGGCATTTTATGGCTTATTCATTATTTGAAAAGTAAGTATACCATCACACATACATTTACACCATTAATTTAATTTGTGTAATAGGATATATATTTGATCTTTGATTTAAAATCAAATAATTAAAGTGATCAATGATCACAACCACCCTATTAGGTAAAACCATTTAAATCAATGATCAATTTTGCCCTGCTAGGGCAAATCATTAGTCAATCAATCTATATTTCTTTTATTTTAAAGTTTTGTAGCTTTCACATTATTTGGGAAAATTAAAGTGTGAAACTTGTTTTGGGATAAATCAATCCCTAAGCCTATAACTTTTGACTTGTTTGGGGTATGTCAAATTGTGCCACTTATTTTGGGATGCATCATTCACACTTCCCCCAACATTGGGGCCAATTCAATTCTATTATTATTATTTTAGTGCATAGATTTCCCCTAACTTTTATTCTTGTCTATTTTCTTATTTTTGAGGGCCTGTCTATCAATCTTATTTTTCATCCACTCCCTCGAGGAGGCATCATGGTCATTCCCAAACATTGTTTGGGGATTTCTGGTGGACTCATTTTCAGTAAATTGAAAAAGATTCAATGAAATGTGATCACATAATTATTCAAGAATTATCAAATAATTTTAATTAATTTTTCATTCTTTAAAAATTCATTGCTTCACTTGTGTCTTGTAACACCTTCTCAAATAGGGGAAAATGTAGAAACTCAATTCTCACCTTTCTCACATCAAAATTACATTTAGAATAAATTTTATAAATAATACACAAATCACTAAAACACCCACATTATTCCATGCACTTTGTGTGCATCTTCTAAAATTTATTAGGGAATCCTTAATTAGGGCAATGTACTATATGCAACTATTAGCTTCACTTAATACATCTCGATTCAAATTATGACTCTATAAGAGACATTTAGGGATCAATTATGTCGAATAATTCTTTGAATTTTAAAAGTCACTTCACTTTTCATTAGGTTAATTAAACTCAATTAACTATCCTAATCTTCTTCTAATAATAAATTCCATAGCTTTTGGAATTTTCTATTTTCTAAATTCATTAATTAGATTTAATCCTCAAACTCTCATGACAAGTGGCCAAGTGGATCATGACATCACAAAAAATATAAGGAACGATGACATCAGTAAAAATTTGTCAAGCGCTAACAAAATATTAAACAAATATATGAATTTGGAAATCCATGCCTATTAATTTCAACATTAACTCCAAGATTCATTGTCTTTGGTCCACTAAATTTGCCTCATCCTGTGCCATTGATTCTCATCTTGAGATGAATGGTTTCTATCACTTTCCCAAGCCTATAACTATAAGGGCCACAATGTACTAATTATAAGATTTTTTTTGCAAAGACATTATGCATAAATCATTCTAAAAGCTTCACCAAGTCTTAAAATCCATTTAAAAACCAATCCAAGAGTGTTTGAGGAGAATTTAGAGGAACTTTCCAAATGACATTATTAAATATTTATAGCTTTATATCTATGCACAAACATGCTTATGGACTGAATTTGATTGTATAGTTTTAGACACCCAATTCTAGCCATAAATGGCTCCCGATCAGACTTCAAACTAATTCCTACCAAATATTGCAAATTAAGGATAGGAATCATTGAATGTTCTAATTTCATCTATGTATCATTATTCAATACTCAGAATCATGTTGAGGCATCCCTATTTGGGACATTATATCGTATGTAATAATAAACTCTTATGGTTCATCCTCAATCACTTTATGACTTAACAACTAGCAGTTTGACCTATAGAGCCATTAAGTGGGGCACTTGAACAAATTATCAAAAGAGGTAAAATGCTAATTAAAATTAATAATCTAATTAAACAAGATTAAATGCTTATTTGAATTATCCATTTGTAATTAATGAATATCTAAAAATGAAAGTTCCAAAATTCATAATATCAAACCTTTTCGTCATTGCCTTTATGATTTATCAAGCTCTTCCAAAATATCTCTAAATATCTGAATTGAGAGACATACCTAGTAATTGAAAATCATAATTACATGACAACTTTCTACTGAACTAAAGTTAGCCTCAACTTACTTAGGGTTAGTTTGAAGTCATTACATGTTTAAACTCAACCTTAACCCACCTTTGGTGAGAGTTAATTTTAGAGACTATAAATACAAGGCCATGCCTATTGATCATTAGGTTTTGATAGTGTAGCATTATTATGTAGAATTTACTCATTATGTTTCATTCAAGTAGTGTTGCTATGCCAAATTCATAAGCCAATCAACCAATCCAAGCTGCCAAGGAAAGGTGAATCAAATAAAGCTCCATTGATGAAGATTTATTGATGCACAAATTGAGAAAGCCACTTCAACAAGAGATTTAGAGCTCCAAGGAAGGTAAAAGAGTGATTTATTTTGTGTTCTAGTTGTGCATTAATTTGTATGTTTGTTACCTATGCTCTCCCTATTGTCTAGGATATAGGTGTTAGGATTCTAGTGTGTTATTTTGATTTGTTTTATTGTACTAACAAAAGACTAAACTCCTATCTACCTATTATTTGTTCACATGATGGCATTCCCAGTGATAAATACACCCCACAAAGTTGTTCTCATGGCATTTTAGGACATCCTTCTAATAATTTTCATGTCAAAATTCAAACTTATTGATAAAAAAGTGGAAATTAAAGGCTTACAAATGTTCCACTATAAATCACAAATTTTCTCTATATAGTTGTGCTTTTTTCTCTATAATCACAGTTTGACGTAATATTATGATTTTAAATTTGCAATATCACCTTAACTCTAATGTTATTATTGTAACTATTACGGTATTACATTAAACTACCATACTTTTTTTAACTAATAGTCTATTTTACAAGAACAAGTTATGATATTGTATTACCATGACTTTATAGTCATGATATTGCATGATAAGTAGCGAAATCACCTAATAAGTGGTGATTTTGTGTGACAAGTAACAATATTGCTTAAACTATGGTAGTCTGATATTAATTATTTTATGATTTTAGGGTAAATTGTGATTTTTCATTAAGAGTAGTGATATTGTCTTAACTTTTGTGATATTGCATAAATATTTGAAATTTTATGTTGATACTCTATTTTTCAAGAAACTTCTAATATTGTGTTAATAGTTACAATTTTATCAAGAAAAGTGGTGATATTGCTTTGTGTTTTTGTAGTTTTACACTCTATGTAAATTCTTTAAAACTTGAGATATAAAACTCAAAATTCATTTACCCACTTATATTTTGATTCTAATCACAAGGAGCCTCTAACATCTTTTTTAGGACCCAAAGGCAAATAAAAGATAGTTTTAAACACTCTAAGTTGCAAAAGTCACATTTAAAATTGGTGTTTTAAAAATATTTTTACTATAGTTATTTTTCATTTTGTTTAAGTTTTCAACATAAATCCAAGGGGATCAAACTTCATGACATATTTAATTTTATGTTATAAAAATCAAATCTCACTTTAGTCAAGTACTCATAATAATTTTCATTTTTATGTTTGTTAGTGAGTGTTTGTTTAGTAAGCCAAGTGTTGCATGTAATGTATGTTCTTCTCATGTCCCCTTTAGGGAACTTGGGTGATCAAAAATACTCACTCTTTACATTTGTTGCCTTACTCCAAAAACATGGATGGAAAGTCACTAAGGCCCTCCCTAAAATCCAAACTATTTTGGTAACCCGAAAAGGACCCTAAAGTCCTTCCACTTTCTCTATTTCATGCATTGTGGCTTGTGGGTGAGAGTTCATCACCTCCCCACAAGTTTTTTAAGTAAGCATTAACATAAGAAGTCATATCCTAGCATCATTTCAAACCCAGTTCATGGTGTGGTATATAAATTGAGGGTGACCCATTGGGATGCTTGTTTGAGTAGTTAAACAAGCTTTGTTAGTGGTAATTGACCTCAGACCGTAAGGGTAACTCAAACATCACACTACACTAAGTAATTAATAGATGTAGTGGTTATGAAAAGGACAAGACATTTTCACAACAATATGGTTAAAGTGGATCTAAATAATTTATTTCACCTTATTTTTAGCCACACATATGGGGCCATTTAAAAATGATCCAAAATGAATAGTTTAGACAACCCCACTTGCCATAGACATATTGTTGATGTAGGTCAAGTAGCCTAAATTTCTATGTCATTGTAGAAATTCTTGAGAGAAGAGGGGGCTTAAAATCCCTACTTTTGATGCACTATTAGTTTTTATATTAACAACATGAAATCCTCTCAAGAGAAAGTATATATATGAAATTTGATAGTACGATGCCACCTTGTCAATTTTAGCATTTAGGACATTACACTTAGGTGTTTATGTTGCTTATCCTTTTTTTACTTGCATGGTCTGGAGTTAAAATTATTTATTTGTCATACCAAATACAAAAAAAGTATTTTTTGTGCATCACTCCTTTTTTTGAAGAGGCGTTATGCCATCCATTTTACATAACACCTTTGATTTAGTCATTTATCAAACTTCGACATGTGTGTCATTTTCTTGAATGGGGCATCATTACACTGCCCATTTCATTCCAAGTCTTGGTTCTTAAAATATTTTAAACAAACCATTTTGTATACATTTAGAGTATGATATCATGGATACATTGCTTGAATTATTTCAAAGACTTATTGCCTTATGTTTAGCTTACAAAATTGATACCACATGTACATTTTTGGTCTATTCCTAGTACTATAATGTCATTCATTCTTGTTTAGCTTATTGTATATTTGAGAAGCCTAGTATTTTAAATCAAGTTTGAAATTAGCCTTGACAAGTTGAAATTCAAACATTGACTGGTTTATAGTTATGCCTCGTGTAATTTTGGTTTAGGTATTCACCCTTCACTTTTGGGTTATGCAACTTAGACTAGTTTATTCCTTGATATAAAGACTATTTTTGTGCATAAAATTTTGGGATGTGATCTATTTTACATATGCCTAAATTTTAATGTCTTTTTACAAATGATCAAGTGTGTGTTTAAAAATTGAATGCCTAGTTTGAGTCAAAGTGTTTTAATTTTTTTAGCCTAATCATCATATCTTTTTATACCTAGTGTTGTTTAAAAGTCTAGATTTTGTGCCTTATTCCAAAAAGACATAGAAATTTCCCTTTTATTTTTTTTCAAATCTATTTCTTATGTCATGTTTTCAAGATTCCTAGCAATTCTTGTTTAGGCCTAGTTGTTTTGAGCCTAGATTCTGTGCCTTGTTCCCAAAAGACCTAGCAACCTTTTTCATTTTTAAACATTGTTTAACATTATTTGAAATAGTTTTTACCCTAAGTTTGGAATTTGGTTTTACCCATCCACTTGACCATTTTTTTAAGACATTTGACGTTAGACCATTTTAGACCAAGTTTATCATTGACCTTTTTTGAGAAACAACTCCAATTATTAGACCAAGTTTTGACCATTTATCTTTTAGACCTTTTTTTAAGAGTTTGTATAACTCTATGCCTTCTTCATGAAACATTATTCATTGATTTTAATTTATTTTTACTGTCATAGTGGATCCATGTACAATACAGGTTATATTAACATGGTCACAAATGATGACTTTATTTAATAACCTTAGCATGGTGATGTGGTTTGTGAGATGGATCCTTATCCTCCTTACACTATTTAATCTAGGAATAAATCCAATATATATATATATATATATATATATATTAGCCCTTTATTTGGTTAACACTCCTCCATATTTAGAGAAAAACTAAAATTAAAGCACACAATATCTTGCTAGTGTACCATCGGTTATAGAACAAGCTCAAAAATAATTGTATTACATTACTAAGCCATCAACATATGATCTCTATTTATTTGATCATCATTTTATCAAAAATAAGGATGAGGTTTTAGTTAGAGCCGTGGAGGTAGGGGGAAAGTTTCCAATAGACTTCCCCCATGAAAATCTACCTAGTCTAGTTAGAGTGCCTCTCAACATGCCTCATAACTAAACCATTAAACATGGCTCTAATAGATATCCTCAAGTGCTTGTGCCAATGTCATATCAGGACCCAAATATGTTTTTCAAAGGAAAGGGCCTCATAGATTACCACTTCATATAAATGAAACAAGAATATCAAACCTATTTTAATCTAGCTCACACTTTTTATACCATGGCCATGTCAAATGCTCTACTCATAGATCTAGATCCTTCAATAATAGTATTAATTGAGTTGATAGGTCAAGATAATCTGGGTCTAGACCCATTTGAGAAAGTAACTTCAATTGGTGACATGTACAATGTCCCATCTATTGAATAAGTGAATAATGTTTCTACATAGAATAATTTGCCAAACATAGTGGATAACATACAAGTGTCTTCCAATCTAGGCCAAAGTAGTTTAACTATACCAAAATCTAGTCCACAACAATAAGTGCCTTTAATTAATGAAATGAGCGGTTCACAATAGTAGGGGTAGGAACTCCTATGTCCTAACCACACCAAGTTACCTCTAATCCTCAACTAGCTTCTTCTTCAAGCATGTAATCACAAGGATTAAGTAAACAAATGAGGACTAGTGATTTGCCTAAATAAAAAGTGATGAATGTCATTCCACCTCAATAGGTGATGACTAGTATTTCAAAAAAATAAGCACAGTCTAATATGCCATCTCAATAGGTGAGAACAACACACCACCTTAATAGGGGTTAAGAAATGTTCCACCTCATCAGGTAATGACAAATGTACCTCAATACTACTCGACCAATATACCTTTATAATCTCAAACATTATCTAATCAACAACATATGTTCATTAATCAAAGGCAAGTGTCTATTTCATAATATGTGCTCACATAACAAAGAGGTACTATTATTTAAAAAGCACAAATTAGGCAACAATTGCCTTTTATTCAGAATATGCCACATATTTAATGACAGGTCCTTGGTCAATAACATGTTCACCTGATTCAAATAGGTTTGACTAGTTGATAGCAAGTACCTAGTCGACCTCAATAGGTATAGTACTTTACTCTAAGCCATATCCTTTCATCGTAGCCATAATTCCCTCAAAACTAGTGAGTCTAAACTAGAATATTGTACAATAACATGTGTAATTTCAACAACCACATCCTAATCTATGGATGCATATTCTTGGTCATTTCATTAATCAAACCAACATTCTACAATAAATCATGCCTCTATTATACCCCGATCAAGGTGATCCACCTTTGACTGCCCAACCACCACCTCAGCCAAATATTTCATCTAGTTTCTTGGCACAAGAACTATAGCAAATGAAGGATGCAATTTCCACAATTCAAGTAGGGAAATAGACCAAGAAATTTAAGATAGATGACATGTGTTCATACCCATTCAACATGGAGTACCTATAGATACCATTTCCTCCAGGGTACAAACCATTAAAGTTTGATAAATACAAGGGTAAAGCATACCCTAAGGACCATTTTATAGAATTCTTTACTATTTGACAACCAATGGCTTATGTCAACATTTATATCCTCTTATTATTTCCTCAAAGTTTAGTAGGACAAGGTTTGGAGTGGTTCCTAAAATTTCCAAAGAATTCTATATCTAATTTTGACAATCTTTAAGATAAATTTGTGTAGCATTTTTCTTATAATCTCAAACATGAGATTTCATTGGTAGATTTAACTCAAGATAAACATAAAATTGGTGAAACCTTTCAATCTATCTAAAAATATGCAAAGTGCTTGTTAGCTTCTTCACCCATAGTTTATTAGTCAAACAATTGCCCATTATGTTTACTAAAAAAATTCACAATGAGATATCCTATCATCTGGAGCTTTAGTGTGTACATACCTTAAAATATATCATCGATAAACTAATGTAAAACTCATTCAAAAATAATGTTAAACTCATGGAAAAATCAATGAAAAAGATATGTTGATCTAGATTTGGTGTATATAGTATGGATAATGACAAGTATTTTCATTCCATTTATGAAATTGGTACAAAATTGAGCAAGAAAATATCCATATACCATGAACATGCCCTTGTTCTAAGGAAAATTTGAGACAAATGTATATAAAACCCTAAAACCTATTTCTAAAAAATATTTGAATTTATCTGTAGATAGAGTGACATTATGAGATTATGGATATTGATATTTTTTGCCTGTTTGGACAACAATGCACTATTTTGGACATGGCTGACCTATGCTCCTATCCAAAAGGAACACTCATGTCTAAAACTATTATCTAGGTAATTTTGGTATAGAATTTGACCAACTATGTAAGACCTTCAATTTCTTGTCTATGTACTACATTGTAGGAGTTTAATCTCTGAGACAAGACACTATTTATTCCCATTCTTTTAAGGTGATTTATTAAACCTAGATAATAACATAACTCAATAAAATTAATGTGAAAGATGTTATGAAAATATGTAAATCAAAGTATTAATTATAACATGGAGGAGCATGACATCATCATATGTAAACTTGGAAAAATTATAATGTGAGATTCATGTAGAAACAAGAATTCATAGTGACTTTGTCAAGATAGATGTTATAAATTAAGCACACAGATAAGTGATCAAAACTAATCAGTGAAATTTGAATATAACTAATGTAAGATATTGATCATGGCATCAAGAAATGGGGAAGATGAATGATGTCCATATGGGCATCAGAAACTAAGAAAAATGAGAAAAATAATGTCATGGCCATGATGCACACATACAAAAAGTACACGCAAATTTAAAAAAAAAGTACATAATAGAAGGCCAAGGGACCACATACAAGGTGCATGTTAAAATTTAACTCACATGCATAGAAACATACAATGAAATATTTGATTCACACACAAAGATATGTTCAAATGTCCACAAGCTAAAATAGAGAATACACATAGACATGAAGTGGGAAAGAAAACATGAAAATCATACATGACTACATGTAATTGATAACCATAAGTAATTTTTAATGTTATTATATTCATAAACATAGTTAACCACTAAGATATAAATTTGTAAGAAAGTGAGCAATATTGATAGAATTTATGTAGTGTAAGGAACTAGGTATGAACAAGAAGGGATTCCCAAATAATAATAAAACATATGTATGAGATTCCCCCAATGAGCTTACTAATGTATATACAAGTTGTAAGAGGCATGTGTCTTGTTTGAATATGATAAGTGATAGCATGTGCTCATTGTGATAGTGATGGTAGAATAGGACAATGGTGTAGGGTACTACTCTTGGAATAGGGATATTTTATCTATTTACAATTTATGAGTCTAGGATAGTGAAATAACCTGTAATTGGAGCTGAGAGTGATAAGATGTATGGTTTTCATTCACTCGTGTGCAATTTTTGAAACATATATGATATGAAACTGGATAGAAATAAGTATTGAATAAATGATGCACAAATTAACTGATATAAATGAATTGAACATAAGCATACATAGTTCCTAATTTTTGAATTTTTCTAGAATATTTACATTTTTTTAATTTTTGCATAGATGAATAATATGATAATCTACAAGTCAAACAACACATCCAAGGGATGTGGATAATTTAAAGGGGGATCTAGTGGAAAATTATTGAGTGTTGGATTCTAAATCTTATCAAACTTCCATAGATCACCATCATTTTGGTTAGCATACCATTCTTGATATATATTAGTATCCTTATCTTTGGAATTATTTTGAATTCTTTTTATCTATATGGTGCATTTCTCTATTATGTAAGAATGTTCATATGCATTTATTAGATAAATTAACTTGGATTCATGTTTCTCATTTCAGAATCTGTGACTATCATCTATACCATCATGAAGAATATGAATTTTAATATTCTAAAATTTGAATGTAAGACATTTATGTATCTTATAAATTGTAACTTCTATTTCATGCCACCGTTATTTCCCCAATGTGTCATGTAACTAATTTCCTGTGTGCATAACAAAAATTAGTGTGTCCTTAACTTTTGGACACATGCAATTGGCATTGTAGTATGTCTAATTGAATATTGATTGTGTGTGTGTGTGTGTGTATGTGTGTGTGTGTGTGTGTGTGTGTGTGTGTGTGTGTGTGTGTGTGTGTGTGTGTGTGTGTGTGTGTGTGTGTGTGTGTGTGTGTGTGTGTGTGTGTGTGTGTGTGTGTGTGTGTGTGTGTGTGTGTGTGTGTGTGTGTGTGTGTGTGTGTGTGTGTGTGTGTGTGTGTGTGTGTGTGTGTGTGTGTGTGTGTGTGTGTGTGTGTGTGTGTGTAATTCATATCGATCATGTGTTGTGTGTTGAATAAATGAAATTGTGCATAAATTTAGCTCTATGTTCTCATCTATTTCTACATGTTGTCTATAATCATTATAGATAAAAACATGAATAGTCAAAAGATTAGTCATGGAATGTTTATAGTATCTATATATGTGACCTTGTTGTTGAGCACCAGTAGCTTGTGGTATGTAGTGTTTAATCCTAAGATTTAATTTATCCTTACATTTTTTAAGTCTATGCTATAATTTTAAACAAATATTTGTGGCATGTACTATTATTATGTGAAAATGGAAAAAGATTTTTTCCTTCCGAGTTAACAATATACTAGTAGATCTATGTCATATTGTTTGAAAATCAATTAATTCCCTATCAAGTAACACCATTAACATCACATGTGGTATATCTTGTACATTTTTATCTTATATCTTGATAATTGGCTCTACATCCATTTATTCCACATTATTTTATAAACATGTGAATAGTGAGTTATTGGTACTTACAATGCATTGAATAATGTATTATTCCTCATGTTTTATAGAAATGTTGGATTTTAAAAAAAAAACTAGTCCATGGGACACCTGATAGGAATGTATGTTGTGTAGTAATTATATGGCAACAAATATTATTTCATTTATCCACATCTGAATTGATTGTTTTTATATTTTTGCATGCACTAGAATGATTGCCTTTGAATCATATTTATAGTCACTTGGACCAACTGATGTGAAATTTAAAATATAAATAATCATCCATGTTAATTTTGATTGCATTAGTATCATCATTATAACTAACATCATTATCATCATCAATGTACTTGACAGGTATGAAATTTAGATATTTAAAATTGACTCATGGAGGTAATTATTGTTCATGTTCTTGGTAGTCTACCTTTTAAGTTGAAATTTGTGGTTTTAATCTATATATAGAGTTTAAAGTTTCATCATTTGTACAAGACTCACCAACCTTTTATTTTCACATGTTTTCTATAGGAATGATCTATGGTGGTATCACTATAGTAGATTGATGTGACCCCAATGGTGATAGAATATCATTAGTAGACTCTATAACCTTAAAATATCTCAAGGGTTGAACATTTACATAAATATCCATCATTTATAAATTTGACAGACCTATGTAAAGTAGAAGGTATGGATTCCATGTCATGTATCCATGGTCTATGAAAGAGTAAATTATATTTCAAATTATTAGACATTACATTTAATTTTTTAGATAGTTTTTTTGGCCCTACCATAATATCCAAAGTGGTAGAACCTAAATCTTGATGATGTACATCATCAAATACTTTGATATTCTTATGACTTTTGAATATAAGATGTGTTAACACCTAACGTTTATAGGAATTAGACCATTTCAAATCATTTTGATTTATTTTTTGTATAACTCCAAATATACTATTAGAAATAATTCTAAATTATTCAATATTTTATATTTATAAATAATCTTCAAAGCAATATATGGGGAAAAGATCCAAATTATTACTAAACTCACAATCTAGTTTATTTAGAATATATGAAAATTGTCCTTTTCTAGTATTCACTCTAGTCTAGGTTTGGGGTCATAAGTCTATGTTATTTAAATGGTCCTTAGAATGTTATATTAAAAATATTCAACCTTGAACCATTATCAATTAAAATCATTTTGACATTGGTAGTTTTAATTTGAAATTATACAAAAATGGTAGATTATGATCAATAGTAGACTATGTAGGTAGATCCTCATTTGAAAAATATATGACTTCATCAATATCTTTCAAATTATTCATAATAGATACAAAATAAGAATGTTGTGTCATAAGGCATATGTATCTGATTTAATGCCTCATTTAAAATGTCTTTGAAGATAGTATCTTTCTAAATCAATTTTAATATTGGAATATTAGCTACTATATTCCTTAAATAATCATGAATAACATATCTTCTAGACTGATTAAGTGGTCTTATTATATTAGGTTGGAGATAAGGAGGATTTTTTTGAATCTATTCTTCACACCTCAACTGATAAATCAATTGACCTCATCTAGTAACAACTTATACTAGATGATTTACTATAATCCTATGGAAAATAGTAGAGTTGTGATATGAGCTAAGATAGTTATGAGGTCTAGGGGTAGGAGGATCAAACAGAACCATCTAATCCCTCTGACATCTAGTAGTAACATGTGGCAATTAGAATTGAGCCATGCAATAATAATCAACATATAACAATTCATAGTTAAGGTCTTGATTGATATAGGATCTTATCTTTGACTTTAAAATATATATTGATGAGTTTACATAAATGCAAAAGATTTGACAAGCTATAGGAAAGGAACATGTAAATAGCACCAAAAACATTTATCTAAGCAATAATAGATATCTCCAGTCATTATGCTCATGATGAATATGGAACTAAAAAAATATGGAACCTAGAACCTTAATATAAGTACTAAAATAGAAGGAATCCTTAATGGAAACATAGGGTTTTTGGAAATATTTAATAATAATCAAGTAGTCCAACATGTTTTATAAATAAATAGGAAACTAAAGATTCAATATCTTAATTTAGACAAATTTTTGAGTAAAAATATAATAGTAAAAATATGTAATAAATGAAATAAACTAATTTGGAACTCAATCAATTTTAAAATATGCTAAACAGGGGAAGTATAAAATAAATACAACTTAGTTGGAAGACATGAATGTATAACTATAACTAAGACTGAAAAATAGGTTGTGTGACTATGTTTATTGGATATGGATCTAGAATAAAGTTTTGATAGATATATGGACAAGGCTATTGGATCTAGATAGGGGTCATGTGCATTAATATCCTTAGGAAGCGTTGGCATCTTATAGATGCTATATTCCTAAAATTGTTGTGATAGGTTTGCCTTAATTGTGTACTATTTTTTACTATGTGGGAGCCTTTGATACATCATGAAATCCATTATATATATTCTCTTTCAATTATAACCCTAGCTTAATAGAACAATTAGACAAATTAAATCATAGGATAAAAGGGGTTATTGGTTGAAGTTGTGATTGAATTCAACACCACCTATCTTGAGCATTGCCTAAATACCAATACTTAAAGAGGGATCAAATTCCATGTAATTTTTCCATGCTATTTTGTTGTGTGTGACAATACTAGTAAATGTTAAATACATTTTCAATCATTGTGTCAAAAGTACTTCAACCGTGACTTATTACCTTTGAGGCATATTCATACTTTAGATTAGGATACTAGGGTTGTATGTATTCAAAATTTAGACAAATAGGGATTTTACTCTTAGTGTGCAATTAGAATTGTGGTGATTTTCAATATGGAAGCCTCTTGGGTGAAAAATAGTTTGAAATGTGGCTTTATAGTGATATTATAGGAATTCATTATGATGGGGCTCACTAAAATTATGTGTAGTCCCATTGCATGAATTAAAATTTGAGAAAATAGTAGTTATTTATTAGGAGGATGTTATTGGTGGAACTAGACAATAGTGGGGGGGATTGTCCAAAAAGGGAATTCTTGTGTAAAGGGAAAGAAGATGTAAATTAAAGGTGGGGATTAGTCTCAAAGTGAGTTTATCTTTCTTATAATGTTGTACATGGCTATTTTGAGATCACTAGTTTCTTGTTGGAATAGGTCATTCACAATAGGAGTGAAGGAAGAGAAATCAAGGACCATGGAATGAGGCATGAGATAAATGTGTTAAAGAGAGTAAAAATACAATGTTTTCATAATAGATTTTATTTTATGTGTCTACATATTGACACTTGAATATTGTATGTGAAATGAGAAAACAAAATTATAAACATCTTAGATAGGGATACCAATTAGGTAGAAGAATGTTGAACTCCATCACATATTATCTAGTAATCACAAATAAGTTAGTGATTTTTTTTCGATGATTTTGTTCACTAGTCTACTTATGTAATAGGGATAAATTTAATAAATAAAAATAGGAAAAAATTAGGGTATAAAATATTTATACCTATCAAAGTTATTTCATAAATGAATATGTGAATTGTTGGAAGGTTGTTAGAGCATTGGAAATAGGAGTCATATTGTGTTTTGTGTAGCTTCCTATGTTCATGTTTTATTTTTGTATTAGATTTGTTATTGGATATGTAATCTATTATTTTTTGAAGTATGCAAAAAAAAAATTATTAAAATGCTAAAGATAAGTGTTGTGAATCTAAATATTCATGGATATTGAGACAAACTATCACCTATAGACATTGTGAGTATATACATACAAAACTTTTGAGTGTATGTAATAAAATGGTAAGTAATAATATTTACCTATGTTACTGCACCATGTCTAATATGTATAATCTAATATATTCTTACATCAATAAAGCAAATAAATTATATGGTGTTAATTATGTGAATTTTAGATTCAAGATGTAGACATTAATGGAAGGGATTAATGCCTAGACCATTATGAATCTAACTAATGTTAAGCCAAATTCACAAAGATTCTCTAGACCATTGGGAGAAAAGAGATAAAATGAAAATATTCTCTTATGAATGTCTTTAAAAGACATGATAATTCCTTATATAAGGGGCAACAAGACATCGATTGAAACATGGTCAGTGTTAAAATATATGTATGAAACAACGCATACAAATAGAGTTTATTTTTGTATATAAAGGTAAAATAAGGGTTTTAAAAGGGGTGTTTCCATTATACATAGGATAAGAAATATATATCATTAATAGATCTAAAGAGGCATGTCTACTTGTGGTAAACCAAGCACAAGAATAAAAAAGATAACATAACTACACACCATCATAATCAAAACCTTACAATTGATTAAATTCCTCCAACTCCATCTCATTATTGGGATTGGAGGCTCATGTTAGTTAATTCATGGAAATTTCTATATTGACATTTTTTATTTATTTAGATGATGATCCAACCCTATCTATCTCTTAAATCCTCTTAATTTTAGAAAATAGGGAAAACTAATTCAATCAAATTAGCCTTTGAATTCTCTGTCTCTTTATACCTCATGTTTCATCACCTCAATATTTTTTGCAAACTTATATTTTTCATCATGATTGTTGGGAAAAATTTTATCATATATTGGAACTTACGAAGCTAAATATATAACTTCACTATCATAAGTTTCATGGTCAGAATATCCTTCAATCATAACATGTTTAGGAAGGGATTTCTTCCACCAGGGTTTATCCATATGACACTTAAGACTACAACAGCTTGTGGCTAAATAGATGGTTTAAAAACATCTATTAAATTATAAGGGTAACCCGTCATAATGAAGAGGTTGTGTCCAATGTTGATCTTACTTTTATATCAAATTTCTACCTAGTATGTTCAAGTATTTATGATGACTAAGATTCTAGAGTTGGATGAAGAATGGATCTTGATAAAACCAAGAAGTATATAAGATAAACACATGTGCAAAGTGTTTGAATTTTTATTTTGTAAAACCTTTTAATCATAATCAAATATTTGGAGAATACGAAGAATATTTCTTTTGGTATCTTGGAAGGCTAGAATGTGAAGAGTCAACAAGAATGTGAAAGGATATAAATAACACTTTGATGTAATATAATATGGTTTGATTTTTTTATAGAGATTAATATAAATTTTCCTATTTTATATTTCCCTTATCTTCTTTTATGTATGGTGTATGCACATTTATTACTCTATTTTGATTTATTATATAATCTAATGTGATACTAGACATGGTTTTATTATGTTATGTTTGCTTCATCCTAATCTTAGGTCTCTTTATAGAAATCGTATATGGTTTTTACTATTTCTATCTCTTTGGTGACTTTTTTTACTCTCCCCTATATAATTTATCCTAGTAATTAGAATGTTCTAGTATAATTCCAAGAACCTCTATGAATAATGGTGTAGTGAGCATGTAACTAATTAGACGAACTATGTTGAGATGGTTTCCAAGGCTAAGAGACATAAAATGATGGATAGATGAGAGAATTAGGAATTTTTCAAAGGAATAAGCATGAAGACTTAGAAATATTGTAGAGGAGATTTTCCAAGAACACCTCTATTACAAAATATATGAAATTTTTTGGTGCAAATTGCCTAGATTATTAGTTACGTGATTAGCTAGATTAGAATACTATTAATTTAGTTTGAGAAGAACATAATTTATAGTTTTTACTGAGGAAAAATTAGAGTGTGAAATATATATATTGATTGGTTCTGAATAGTAGATTAATTGATGAAGACTACAATCGATGACTATATCACAGAGTTCACAATACAAATATACATAGGTTTTGAGACTACACAAAATTGATTTATTGAAGGAATCATAGGGAAATTTTTACAATGACCACCTTTGGTGATCAAGATGTTAGTTATGGAAAAGGATATGGTGCCTACTCCAATTAATATGGAGTAGTCACTTTGGGCACCATGGGGTGCATGCAAGAGAAAGTGGATGATGAAGAGGTGATTAAGAAGAACTTGAACCTGATCTCAAAAGATAGAAGGTGAAAAGACTCTGATAAAACTAAAAATTATAGGACTTGAAAGAGAGATACAATAATAAAGAGGTGGAATAAGATAAACAACCCTGAAGTAACTCTAAGTAGGACTAAGATTAAATAAGAAGTTTCTAGAGCTAGAGATATACAAGGGAAAGATGATAGAGAAGAAAAGTTGCTGAATAAAAGTTTTTGAAAGAGAATGGCATCCAGAATATGAGAAAGGGATTGATGAGAAAGAAGATGCTAGAATAAGTGGTTTTGAGGTAGATCAGTTAGGAAGTAGAGGTAAGTCAAAATTAAGTCAGGGGTTTTTTTCTGGAATTAGGAAGGAAAGTTCATGGGATAATGTTAAATTTTAAGGTAGTAATATTTTAGGTTCAAGTTAGAAGAAAGAATAATTTATAAATAAGATTCATTAGTTTCAATGGTATGCATCCCCCAAGCCCACTTTGTTTATAGAAGGTATAAAAAGTACAAAGAGAGAAGTTGATTCAGATTGGTTTGATTTCTTTACCAACAAGTTTAGAAGGCTCAGTATAGAAATGGGCATTAGAAAGAAAGAAGTTACAAGAATAAAGTTTTTTTGTTACTCCTGAAAATAGTAGTATGAAGTACCATATAGTCATAGTAACCACTACGCATTTTCTTAACTGTGTAATGACTAGTGCATAAACACCACCAGTCATAGTTACCAATATTCAGATAATTGCAGTAACAACTATAAATATACCAACTATGGAACTTCATGAAGGTATGTTTGTACCTTTAATGAAATATGATGGATATTTAGATCCTAAACAATAATTAGTTACCCATGAGATGAAATGGGTTGTAAAAGGGGTAACATCAGATGATGTGAAGAAATATAAACTAGTAGGGGATTTGGGAGGATATGATTTAAAGTTCATTTGTAAAATAAATGTCAATTCCATGGATTTTTTATAGGTTAAATATTTTTTGATGTCATAATTTAAAGTAGAAAATGCTCTAGTCAAGTGATATAGGATCTAAAGGAAATTCAACAAAAATCAAGAGAATTGGTTGGAGAATATGATCATAGGTTCTCTGATGTAAGGGATAAAATTGAATTTACTCTATAAGATAAATATAAAGCTTCTTGGTTTGTATATGTATTACAACCAAAAATAAGGTTTTATATTTTGCAAACCTAGTTTTCTACCAAGGTTGATGCTTGGTTTACTACCATTAGAGTTGAACAGATAGAAGACTTCAAAAATATTCCCTTAATAGGATCAAAAGTAGAAGCTAATTTAGATGATTTTATGAGGAGGATGAATGAGATGCATTAAAATTATTAGCCTAAATTAGGAATATGGTACATAGAGTGTGGCCGTGAGGGACATTATAAGAATGACTACCTGAGAATTAAAACAAAATTTTGTGAAATATTTAGGGTTGTTAGATATCCTACCTCCAAGTGCCATCTCCTCTAGTAATATATCCAAAAGTCAGACAACATCTATTGTAATTTTTATAAATCTAAAAATCATGATGATATGAGTTGTCATGTATTTTAGGATTTAAATTAAGATATAACAAAGAACATCTTCAAAGTTATGGCCTAGCAAATACCCACTACAAAGTAAGAAATTCTAGGACCAAATATGGAGATGACAAACATGACTCAAAGAGATTCAAGAAGGGTGCCTTCATCAACACAATATCAGATGCCTTCATCACCATAGTGCTATCCATAGGGCCTATCAAGATATAATAATACATCATCTCTCTATTATCAATATTTTGTTTAGTACGCACAACAATGGAACAACACAAATCCTCAAAAACATTAGGCAACTTGGACCCTAAGTTTTCCTTAGCATCATTATGGGGAATATGATGCATAGATGAATCATTAGGGAGGATATAATGGATAAAAACCCCAAGGGTAGGGATATTAACATAATATAAGAAGATATAAATGAGCATATAGGAGAGGATATCATGGTAGATATAAAAAATGTCATAATAATGATAATCAACAAAATCAACTTCCCATGCAATATTATCTATGCAAAACATATAATCATTATGTGGGGAACTATCCAATAAATCCTAAAAGTTAATTTTATTGTGTATATTGCAAGATCAAAGGTTAACATCAAATGAAATACTATCCTATCCTGGATAAATAAATTATGGAGAAGCCAATTCATTAAATAAACATGATTAATGCGCATCTAAAGGAAAATGCATTTCTGCAAGTCATCACAAAGTAATAGAGAGATGAAAAAATTTTAAATCCATTAGAGATGCCTCAATATCAAGGTATTAGAAAAGTTTAGTGGGATAAAAATTCTAAACCTATAACAAAAAGGAATTTAATGTATCAAGATGCACAAGTATTATAGGAATTCAATAGAAACTAGTTTTTGATGAGGATAACACTAATATTGATGCTCAAATGTATGGGTAAATAGTTCATATAATGTGATAAGAAGGCATTGTGACCACTTTGATATATCTAATGAAAATACTTAGTACATTATGGAATGAAGATATATGCCAAAGTATCATGAACCTCCTTCACAATCTTCTAGAGTGTTCATAGCGAGGATAAATAAGGTTTGATAAAGTAGTTTCATATGTCAAGACCAAGAAGCCCTGGGATGTGGATTCATGACTAGATATTGAGTTCACTAGATATGAAATTGTAAATTTAATATTAGACTTTGGTATTACCATGAATATGATGCCTCACTCAACATGGTAATCCATTGGTCAACCAAGTTTGAGTTACAATCAAATAACATTAAGCTTAGCGGATTATGGTAGAGTCAAACTCCTTGACCGGCTAGAAGATGTTGAAATAAAAGTGGCTAAAATTATCTTGTGATGGGACTTTGAGTTAGTTGACATGAAGACAAAATACACCCATTAACCTCCATTAATCATTAATAAATCGGCCTACGATGGACAAATTACTATTAATACTATGCTAAATTAGTTATAAGTGCATCATAAAGATATAATAGCAGTCATACCTTTAAAAAAATCTGAACAAAAGCCATATATCATTCCTAAGGAGGTAGAATATCCTTATGCTTACATGTAAAATAATTGGTTTTAAGGTTGGGATAGATGAAAGGTGAATTGGGATGCATACTATATAATTTCAAAAGTGGAATCCTAGTATTGCACAAGAGAAACAATCATTAGTATTAAAACCTATTATAATAAATTCATCAATTAGATAGGTTCAAATAGAAGAATGTGTTTTTCATTTAGTACATTCTCTGATAATATCTGAGGTATAAATTTTGTATAATAATAATAATGCAATAATGATGGATTATATTAAACCTACCCATGAAGGAATTATACCTTGAGATTTGGCATCATCTGTAAATGGTGACTCAGATGTGTACATCCTAAATTGTTCCTATAGAGAGCATGAGTTATGACCTATGTGCATGGTGTTCACTATAGAATGCCAAATACCTCAATATTTTATGATTGAGTATTTTAATCCATTCATATTTATGCTTGAACACCATGTAATTGAGGTGGAATAATGAGTTAATGAACTTCACTATGCACTAAAAGGAACTGCTACAACATAGTGGGTCACGCATAGAAATCCAAAAATGCATTGGGAAGACACTTGTGAAATTTTGAATTCAAGGTTTTAGCTACCATATACTATTAAATTAGAATGTCATTTCTTTCAAGAGGGTTAATGTCCCAAACTACACATCCATCAGTGCATAGACATGTGGACTACACAAGGAGTATAGCCTTGATATTAGATGCACATATTTAATCATACCCTTGCACCTCTTCTGACATCTTGTTATGTGCATCAATAGTGTAGAAGGGAAACTAAACACTAGGTGCAACTTCAATAGAATTGCATTCAAACTTTTGGGTTTGAAGATGGTAATCTATCAGTACATAATTCCTTATAAAAGATTAAAATATTTCTATGTCATGGATGCACAGAGGATTTAATAAATGTTGTTAAATAATTATCTCATCAAGAAGATACATAGGCCCTAGATCTTGCATTTCATAATTAAAAATCCAACTAAAAAGAATAGTTCTAGGTTTAGTTATGAAACAGAATAAACAATGATGTGATAGAATCTAGTAATGGTGATAGTGATAAGGACCTCAGTTTATAAGGGTTATTTGAACCACAACATGAAGAGTCTAAACCAATAAAAAGTGTAGAGTAATGAGAAGAGAAGAAAATAAACAATATTAACATCTTATAATGTGAAGGGAAATGCATTTTATAAGATAGTATGCCTATTGAATTAGGCAATATATATTAGGAACCATTACAAAAGACTTGAGGAAATATTAAGACAGAAGCGACCCCTAAGTTTGCAATAGTGGGAGATTATTGGGTATAAAAGTTTATCTCTAAATTAATGCAACTATTAAGAGATCACCAGGATGTGTTTCCAAACAAAATCTCAGAGTTCAAAGGCATAGATCCATCTTTGGGAGAAATTCATGTCGAATCTAAAAGAATATGTGTGTCTGATTAAAATAAAACCCTTAAAAATCAATCCTAATATGAAAAATAAATTAAATATTGAACTGAATCAAATGGAATAAGCTATAATTATTTATCTAGTTGAAAATGTAGAATGAGTGAGTCCCATAGTGGTGCAACCTAAAAATACAAGAAAAATTTGGGTGTGTGGAGATTACCATGCACTCAATGACACTTGTATTAATATTCATTTCCTATCCCTTTTACTGATGAAGTACTTGAATGTATCACTGATCATGAGATATATTCCTTTATGGATGATTTTAGTGGGTATCACCAAATTATAATTTCTAAAGAGGATTGATACAATACCACCTTTGTTACTGAATGGGGATCTTTTGCATACAAGGCAATGCCATTTGAGACAAAGAACACACCTGCTATTTTTTTAGAACTATGTTAAATGAATTCAAATAATTCATTCATATTTTATTTAAATTATATCTATATTATTGGCTAATCTTATCTCTATTTAAACAACACTTGTCAAAGCTAAGATTGATACTAGAGTGATGTTGGGTTTGTGCATCACCTTGAATTTAAATAAGTGCCTATTATTTACACCTTTTGGTGTCTTACTAGGTCATGTGGTGTAGATCGATGGAATTTTGGTCAATCCAACTAAAATTAATGTTATATTAATAATTCCACATCTTTCCAACTCAATTGAAGTGCACACTTTTCTAGGTCACACTAGACATTATAGAAAGTTTATAAAAGGATATGAAGCTATATCAACATCCATGGAGAAGCTACTGTGCAAGGACACCAAATTTGAATGGACACCCTAGTTTCAAACAAAATTAATTGAGTTAAATAAGAGGTTGGTAACAATACCCATCTTGGTATTTCTTGACTAGAAGAAGCTGTTCCATGTACATGTGGATAATTCAGGAAATGCAGTATGAGTTATCTTATCAAAACTAGGCAAAACTAGGTTAGACTAACTAATTCATTTTATAATTATAAAACATTTAGATATGTAAGATAATTACACAACCATGGAGAGAGAATCACTCACCATGGCATTTTCATTGTAAAAGTTCATGTATTACTTATTGGCTACTCCTTTTATGTTCTTCACGAACCACCAAGCATTGTGATACGTGGTCATTAAACCAATAATAGGAAGATGGATCTCAAGGTGGTTGATGCTATTTTAGGAACTTTAGTTCTACATTATTGTTAATTTAGAATGGGATAAAGTAGGCCCTGATCATCTTGGCCAACTTCACAATGGGGAGGAACCAAAGGAAATTGAAGATGAATCACCTAATGCAAATTTATTTAGGACTATTATAGTTCCTAATAACATGGAGTACATTAGAAAATTTTTGGAATTAGGAAATTTTCCTACACATTATATAGAGAGGGACAAGAAATAAATGGTTATTAGAGCTATAGCATATAGTCTTATTAATGTATTCTTGTATAAGATATGTAAAGATGATGTCTTATGTAGGGTAGCTCTAGATCATGAGCAACCACAACTGCTTTAAGAAGCTCACCAAGGTATTTTAGGAGCACACATAATAAGAGCAGACACTACCATGAAAATACTTAAGAGTGGTCTGTGGTGGTGGTGGTCTACACTTTTTTAGGATGCACACATAGTAGTTAAACACTGTGACATTTGTCAAAGAATGGGTAAGCTCAATCAACAAGACCAAATGCCCTTGGTTAGTATGCTTACAAAAAAAAACCATTTGAACAATAAGGAATTGATTTTATTGGACCTATAGATCCCCCAAGTAAGTGCAGTCATAAAAAATACATTATCACTACAACTAAATATTACAATAAATGGGTAGAAGCTACAACTACTCCAAGTTGTGGTGCGAAGGATACTACTAAGTTTTTATATGAAAACATTATCACAAGTTTTGGATGTATAGGTAATATAGTAAGTGATAGAGGCACACACTTTCTTAATAATACTATTAATACCCTTACTGAAGAGTTCATGATATCAAACCACAAAAGCACGACTTATTATCTATAGGCTGATAGACAAGCAAAAGCATCCACTAAAGTTTTGGGCAAGATGTTAACAAAAATTTACAAAGTCTATAGATACGATTGGGAGGATAAAATTCCTATAATTTTATGGGCCTATCGCACACATTATAAGATAGATACCGGGTTCACTCCCTTCAAATTGTTATATGGCCTTGAAGTAGTCATGCCTATGAAATATATTGAACCTAGTCTTTGCATTACAATAATCATGAGACTAGGAGACCAAGATTCATAAGGGAGTGGCTGATTGATTTAAATAGGATGGAAAAATATAGGTTAAGATCATAGTGGATGTAATAGATCAATCAACAAAGTCAAAAAGCATGGCATGATCATAATCTGAGATCTAAGTAATTTTACCCAAGCCAAATAATATTACTTTACTTGAGAAAACTTAAAGAATTCCCAAGAAAGCTACACATAAGAAAGAAAGAACCTTACATCATTGATGAAGTATCACCATAGGAAACCAAATTACTTAGAGATTTTCATAGAACCATATTACTAGGGTGAATCAATGCTTATAGGCTTAAGCCATATCATCTTTAATCTCTATCATGCTACTAAAAAATGAGTGGGTGATAAGTAGCACCATGTAGTTAGGATTTTATTTAATGCTGTTTGTTTTATATTTTGTTTTCTTAGATTATAATGCTTTTATAGTGTGTTCATTATTACATAACACATCGCAATCACTAGAACTAGTTATCATCACAGGATGTGACCACCTTCCTAAAACAACTCATCAAGGATAGTTGGTTGTAAATACACCAAGATTTTTAATTAAGTCTAGGAAGGAAGTGAAAAGATAGGTATGATAGATAGAAGGCCAATGGTCAAGGTAGACCATTAATGACATGACATCTCAAGAGATTACATCAATTTTAAAGAACATTTGGCAATAAAATGACAAGTGGAGGCATAAAATGAATTGATTAACCAGAAGGATATCTACTCACCATTAATAATGACCTAGAACTTAATCAAAGATCCTAAGCACCAATCTTCCCTATCAAGGTGATTTATAGAATCTAATATTAATTTCAAAGATAACATTAATGTGCATGTAGTCAATACATTCAAAGGAGGCAGTGACATGAAATTAGATGATAAAAACTATAAAAGAGAAGGGTATGGAAAATGATCAAAGATTACATCCTCCAGCTAAAAAGATACTTATAAGATCGGCCTCTTGACTATCTCTTTGTGAATAAATTTCAAACTAGGGTACAATATCTTAGACTAATCATTCAACTCAACTCATTCATCAAGCCATAGATAGAGGTAAATTATTGATTCCACTATCTGATGCCAAGAAAGAGGAAATGGGAGTAGGGTTTGGGATCTGATAAATGAAATACAATGATCCAAAATTGTTTGATTTCATAGAAAAGGTAGAAGCTACTCTATTTTTTCCAAAGGACCAACGAGTAGCACAACTAGGAACCTTAACAGTACAAAATCCACTACGAGGCTTTAACACTAAAAATTTACTCAAGATGCCTATGTTTGGGTAGTTAGATGAAGTGATGATGAAATAATTGAGTTGATACAATCAAGGATCTATCCATTTAGCTCAAGATATTACAATATTGATTAATTAGCACTCAATGTCATGAGCAACTAGCCTAACCAATCATGGTAAATATCTAATGTCATGTAAGTCTATAATATCACTACTTCACTTAGATATTAGAGAAAAATACACCACTCGGGTAGGATGAGGAACTCCTATTGATTCAATTATGGATTCTTCACTATGCATCACAATGCAGTGTATTACTAAAGGATTCTAGTAAACCATAAAGCATGTAAAAAAAATAAGAGGCATCATTGATATTGCCTACTAAATTATGAATCTGCATGAGGATTTCAACTGGCCTAAAATTTTGGTAGATGAGCTTGCCATAAATATAGAAAAGGAATTTGTAGGAACTATGTAGACCTTTCAATATCCATTTCTAGTTTTATTGTTGTGTTTTACACAATGAAAGTCTCTACTAGGGATAGTAAATGTAACTACTAATTTTTGGCTTAGCAATGCCTTTGTAAGCATTTCATAGACCAAAACAAGTGATTTTTATGAAAAATTGGGGTAGTTGAATGCATGGTGGATGGAATCCCTAGCATTAATTTGATCACAACCTAAGATTCTACAGGATGTAATGTAATACCTAGGTCAACATGTGTTAGTTACCAAACTACACAATTGCATAAAGATCAAGGTTCATGAGTTGGATACCCCAACTATCACTCCAATTCTATTCTTCATTTCAATGGTTGAAGTGAAGGTTGAGCCATATCGGCAATAAGCCCTAGATGCAAGGTTTGTACCTCTATTATAAGTCATCCCTCCACAAGTAAAACAACAAAAGATAAAACAAGAACCTACATGATAACCTACATAGTCGACATAACTATAAGCTCTAGCACAAGAAGAGAAATGAAAGAGGAAAAAACCTACATGTAGTTCTTCACCACCTCTAACAAGGAAAATAACTCAATAAATGAAGTCATGGCTTGATCATCACATGGTTCCATGAATATATGTTGAGTGTGACCTACCTAAGATGGGAGTAAAGGAATGGGAAATACTCTAATTAATGATGGAATACATCAGAATCGAGGTGTATGATGTAGAATATGAGAAGGAGTTTTTATTTTAGAAAGTAGTGTGCACTTTCCAAGTAAAAAATCAGGTAAGGAAAGACCTTTTGGTTGATATCACTCAATAAAATCCTTCTATCCTTGTTAACACTATAAGACAAGAAGCAACTCAATGAAAGTTGGAGGCTTAACTCTTTCCAATGAAACTAGCAATGGGATCATCCATTGTGCATGTAGTGGATTTATCTATAGAATATACCCCTACACAAACTTTATTCAGGTGACCATGCACACAGCTAACTCTGAATCCATCACAAACAATGTAGGAAAGGATGTTCTTTTTTAGTGTACCTATAAAAACAAAGTATTGTGTAGTAGACTCAACAAACTCAACCTGAGGGTGTGATGAAACAAAATTAGACACTCAATCCTCCAAAAAAATCTAGAAGAAATAAGTTGGTCCACAAAGATTAGTTAGGCAAAGCATAATCACCTAAACAAACTAAATCTGAAAATGATGCCAAAGGAGATGTGGAAGCCATAGATATAGTCATGCCTGGGGAAGTTGAGGAACAAAAAACTTCCCAAGGCACACTTGAGCTTGAAGAAAGGAAAGAAGAACAAAGGACTAAGGAAACATAAGAAAAAGAAGCCATGCCAAAATGAACACAACATGAAGTCCATAACAAAAGAAACAAGGCATAGTCATAGAGTAACAAAGGAAAGCTAAGGAATTAAAGGATGCCCAAAAGTAAGATAAAGAAGTGAAAGATATTAGACCAAAATCTAAGGAAGTAGAGGTTGAATGGAAGTAAGCTGAAGAAGTTGAAGTCATAAAAAATAAATATGAGGAAGCAAAAGTTGTGCGCAAGTAGGCTAAAGAAGCAGAGGCAAAGAAGAAACAAGAGGAAGAGTAAAGGAGATAAAAAGAGGTACAATCTATGCAGTAGAAAGAGAAGGAGAAAGTAAACAAAGCTAAGGCTAAAGCTAAAGAAAAGGCAAAGGATGAAGTTGAAACCAAATCCAAGGTTGAGGTAGAGGCTAAATCCAAAGCCTAAGCTGAGGCCCAAGCTATGACCAAAGATGAAAATAAATCACATGCTAAAGTTAAGACTAAGGCCAAAGTGGAAGAAAAATATGGGTTAAGGAACTCAAAGATGCATAAGCAAAATTAGAAGTAACATCCACCACTCACACTAAAGGTATTAAATAAGTAGCACAAATCCCTAGTCAATGGCTATGGTATGTCCCTAATACATCCATATGGTAGACTACTTTCTTGCTTCCACTTTCTCAGTTTACACTTGCTCTTATGACATCCATAATTACATCCATGACACCTTACACAAATATGATAGAAACATCATTAGACTTAAACCATTTGTTACTCTCCAAATAGATTAAAGAAATAATTACTTTCCAAGAATACATTACATAGAGGGCCTTAGATTTAGAGTAAGAAGTCCTAAGCCTATGAGATATAAAATATGAAGTAAAGGAGAGGATGGAGAATGTGAGGTAGTTGATCAATAACACCTATCCCACCTTAGTTACATAATTACTAGATGATCAGGTTATGTCAGATGATAAATAATTCACAATGCTATTGACATAACTTACAAAGAGTTGGAGTGTTGCACATAAAGTTTTGGTATTTTGCATAAAAGGACAAGTGCTCAGGGTATAAATGAGGTTATCTTCCAACTCCTAGATGAATATAAGTAGGTCCTAGACACTACTACAACATAGGCTAAAAATATAGCCCAAGCTATGCTAAATTTAAGACAATATTTAAATTAATCATTGGTCACTATGAAGCCTAAATTTTCCACTCTTAACAAAACTCAAGCCATGATAGAAGATCAAATGACAACTAGAGATAAAATGAGTGGCACACTCAAATACCTGCTAGATTCTAGGGATGTTGTCGTACTGAATCTACAAGTATGGCATCACAAAATAATACATATAACTTTTGTATCCATCCTATCCTAGAGGGAAACAGACATATTGTATGAGCACATCTTAGACATTCAGTAAAAACAATATAATGACAAAGCCTTACAATTGTAGAAGACAAAGATATGCAAAACATGATGATGATCTAGGTACCACTATGCATTCTACATGCAATGCTATGAAATGTACTCACTAAATATAAAATTCTCAAGAAATGTTTAGCTCAAGTTGATCCAACCATTAAGCAGATAATAGATGAGCCCCAGTTCTTGCCTCCATAACAACTTATATAAATCATATAGGAGAGGGAAATAAATGCAAAGGAAAAATCTTCATAGACATCTTTGGAATTGGATACATTATGAGCCACTAGGCTAGTATCTACTCAACAATAACAACCTTCATAGTCTCCAAGTAAAACAACCTCCCAACCATAGTATCAAGGTTTGCACACTTCATTTTTCAACCTCCAGCAAATTCAAATTTTTGTAAGATAATCTAAACATTAGGAACATGACCATAATGGTTAAAAACCCATAAAGGATAGCCACCTAGTTAGGATAGTCTACTAAAAATTTGAAAGGGTTTTAGTCTAGTATGTTACTTCATTAAAAACCTAAAAAGGCCGCTAAGTAGTGTGCAAAGGATGAAAACTAGTAACTGACACTTCGAATGATAACTATGACTTATCTTTCCAGCTCAGTTCACATTAGTTTGTAACTTTGTCTCAGGACAAGATAAATAATTAAGGCTTGAAAAGTTTTATATGAAGAATGGAGCTCTCTAAAATCATATAATATATAAGATAAACACATGTTTGAAGTGTTTTATTTTGTCTTTTGTATAAGTTTGTATGTATTCGACCTTGTAATCCTAATTAGATATTTGAATAATGCGAAGAGTCTTTCATTTGGTATCTCATAAGGATGGAATGTGAAGAGCCAATATGATTCTAAAAGAATATAAATAAAACTTTGATGTAATACAATATGGTTCTATGCATTGATATATATTAATAGAAATTGTCTTGTTATGGTTTTCCCTTATGTTCTTTTATGTATGGTGTGTGTGAATTTAGTAATCTATTTTTCTTTATTCTATAATATGATGTGATGCTTTTTACGGTTATGTTATATTATATCTAATTCATCCTAATCTTTAGTTTATTTTAAGATGTCATAGATGGTTTGTATAATTTTTGTCTCTTTGCAACCTTTTTGTACTCTCCCCTACACAAGCTATCCATATAATTAACATGTTCTGGGGTATTTATAGGAACCTCTACTAATATCTATCAAAGGTAGTGTCAAAAAATATTAGTAAAGGATTATATCAATATTTAATAACCCATATAATTGCTAATTTTAATTATGCAAGAATAAACCCAAAAATAGATGGGAAGGTGTGGCAGTCAAACCTAGATGAGGGTAGTGTTGAAGTATAATAGAGTTTTATTTCTCAAAGGCAAATTTATTTCTATTAAAATGGAATAAAATGAAAATATCAGTGGTTATCAGTCTAGAGTAAAGGAGTTAAGGAATAAATTAGTGATATTGGAGAGAAACTATAATGTAGTGATCTAGTTTAGATATATTTATGGATTATATATCACCCAAGTCTTATATACTTAGAAAAATCAAACCTTGGCTATTCCTCTTAGTTTTGGACCTTCCCCACTTCTAAAATTATCACATTTGATCTATATTTTTACCCTTGACCTATCTCTTAGTCTGACTAGTCTTATGCTGATTACCCATACCTTCTATCATGCATATAATGCTTAAACTACACATATATTCCATGTTCACAAGTTCTGGGCCTGTACCTACTTTATTGGTCCATGGACACTAAGATCTAAGATAGACACTAGTTTCCTAACCTAATGTAATTTTGTAGTGCCCTAACATTATCTAATTTTCAAATGAAACATATCTTAATGGTTGGCCTAAGTGATTTAATGCAAGTTATTTCTCCAAATGGATTGATATAAATATAAGATCAACCCTCATCCATTCCTAACCTATAAAATACATTTTTTAACATAGATTCACACCCTTGAGGAGATTCTCATCTCTCCTCATCCAAGTGGAATAATGGAAACATCTCTCATTGATGTGGGTGATAATTTCACTGAGATGAATCTCTAGATAAGGGGCTAACTCCACTTGATGCACCTTTAAATCTCTCTCTCTAAATTAAAAATTGTGTATGAAAAGGGTTAATAAAAACAAATAATAAATCAAATGCTGATGCACCAATGTATAATATCCTCTTAATCGATTAAAACTACTACTTGAAGACTAGCAAGGTGATTCTCACACAAGACTCACAATTTAGGATTCACTATTACATCAGTGTTTCATATGTTAGATTAGAGAAGGTATATGATTATTGGGAAGTGAATGAAGGATTCCAAGGAGGGATAAAATCATGGACCACTTCTAGGATATCTCTACACTTAGAAATGAATACTAGAAAAGACTTGAAATAATCTCCTTTCTACAAATTGGTAGACCATCAAGAGTACAAACTAGAAAATACAATCTTTCACTAGACTAGACTGACAAGATTCAATTCATCACTCAATATTACATCATATGAGTGGAAAAAACACCTGTATATTTCTTTAATATTTATTCAAGTACAAATGTTGGTAAGAGTTTTCCCAATAACCAGTGGAGGCTACTCAAATGAACCAAGAGAATGCATATTTATAGTTTTGAGAAGTGGAACAAGCAAAGGAAGTCCAAAGGTCACTTGATCATGTGTCACCTTGAGAGAATTAGTTACATTTGCATGTGGAAGAGGGGTGGGGTGATTTATGCCATGTTAGGAATCTACTCATTCGAAACCAGTCATAAAAATGGCAAAAAGTGGCATAAAACCTTCAAAATTGGCACAGGTAACTACCTCCAGGCTGTTAGCAATGACCCAAACCATCAACCTGTCCATTTTTTGCTTGCTTTGTCTGTGTACTAGATGCTCAGGATCCTACCATTTATTGCTTCCACATTTTCCCTCAGGTTCCCACCAAACCTTTTTTAACTCAATAGCTAGTTTCCACAGTATGAAATTGACATTTGAGGGGCCATCACTCCTCAGCTATTTATTTCAAACATTTGTTTCCCTTGAACTTATATTTCCATAAAAAATTTGTTTCCCTTGAATAATCTTTCTAAAATAATTCATTCAGGCTTTTTCTTGGCAATTCCTGTAGACAAGTTTCTTGAACAATCTTTTGGGCCTTTCATTTCCTTTGTATCAGATAAAACATCTGAAAGAACTAGGCTTTGACCTTTTTTTGATGCAGATAATTTTTTTGAAAGAATTCCTTAGATAACCAAAATAATTGCTTTAAAATTTTTGTTTGGCCCTTCAGACTTTTGTCTCTTTGCCCTTCGGCTGAAAGAAATGGTCCTTCAGCAATCTGTAAATGATCCTCTGGCACTTGTAAATGTCCCTTTGAAAATTTTGAAAATGACCCCTTCTAAAAATTTACAAATGACCATTTTTTAAGAGTGGAATTACCTTTTAGAAAATATGAAGTGCCCTTCAGAAAAATGAAGATGACCCCTTTGGAAAAGTTGCAAATGACCCTTTCAAAAAAGTTGCAAATGACCCCTTCAAAAAAGTTGCAAATGAATCCTTAAAAAAAGTTTCAAATGACCTTTCCGAAAATTTGAAAATGACCCCTTCGAAAAATTTGCAAATGACCATTTCCTAAAGAAGTGTCTTTTTGAGAAAATTATTTTAGATAAAATGTCTGAAACAATCCCTTTGGAAAGATTGAAGTGGACCATTTCTTGAAATAAAGATACCCTTCGGGAAAATTACTTCAAACAAAATGTCCAAAAAAATTCCCAACACTTAAATTAAAAACCCAAAAATAAAACCTCTGAAAGAATGAACACTTGTACTTTTGCCATGGGATTTGTATAAAACACTTCTTCCAAATGAAACCTGCATACTAGACCTAGCCAAAGGTATAGACTTAGGTGGCTAAGTTTTCATATAGGGGTGCCCAATTTTGAACTAAAAGGCCAAAATTTGGTCAACAAATTGATGACTCGTAGGGTTAGTATGCCTAATATACTGACCAAACCAATAGCCTAATTAATCCATTAGGCATGGAGTCATCTAAGGACTGAAATAAATAAGAAACCTTGACCATGATTCAGAACTTGATCAACAAGAAAACTAGTTACCACCTTAAAACACACAAGGAAAATAACAAACACACATGAAGACCAAAGCAAACACACATGTGCTACTAAGCACTTAGAAGAATTGAACATAACAGAAAGGAAACTATTTATGTATAGCTAACATGATATGTTTCTCCTCCTCCTAGATCAAAGGGGAAACTTCTTAGGTCTCCTTCATGGCAAGAAAACTCATGGTGGTAACCAAGTAATTTATTGGAGTGAAAACTTGGTGACTCACCCTTCTTGTTTGCCATCTTGATTGGCATGTATTTCATTGTATCACGTTCAAGCATGTATTCCACCTTCATGTATTCATATTGCTCTTTGAGACATGTTTCATGATGGTCCTTCAGATAGGTGTAGTCCATAAATGGATCAATGGCTATAATTTCATCATTATAGGGCTCATTTCACTCATGGCCCTCTTAGTATGCATCATGAACCAACTCATTATTTTCTATCTCTTTGAGAAGCTTGTAAAACTAAACTCTTGCTTCTTGATGGCTCTCTTGTGGAAGGGTGGCTAGTGTGATGTTTGAGCTGAGGCAAAATCTTTCTAACCTATTCCAAAAATCATCATTTTCTTGCTCAAAAAATCCTTCCTCAGTGATTATATCAAACCAATCAAAATTATCTCCTTCTTGATCAATAACCAAAGTCTCTAAATGCTCAACAACATGTTCTTGAACCTCATTCAACTAAGGTACCATGTCTTGGTCACTATCTTCATCATGACCAAAAAGAAGTTCATCAAGTAGAGATAATGAAACCTCATCATGTCTATAAAGCTATATACCTGCTACCTCCTTTCCACATAGATTATCTTCTCTTCCATTGAATTTTGTAACTTCATCTTCCACCTCACACAATAAATTTTCTCCTTTCTCCAAGGAGAGGGTGGGAGGGAAAGAAACATCTTTGACTAGGTTGAAAGATAATGTGACATTTTCATGCTCTTCTTTCCATCTTACAATCACCCTATCAAAGCTTGGAAAACTTCCATTATTTGAACACATTTTAGATTGAGGAGTAGGAGAATGACTTACCAAACTAGCATTTCTATCCATAATATTATCATCAATCTCTTCATTCCTCTCCTCTTTAGGTTGTGTTTTCATTTGAATAACATCCTTCCAATGTGTGAAACCAATAGGTATAGCTTCTTCTATCTTTTCTTATTCACACTTTTGGGCTAATTCATGATGTGAACTCCTCCAACTTAGAACCTTGACATCATGTGTCTCCTCTTGATGATAGGTAGCAAATTCATTCATTTTCTCAATTCTTGAGTTGGTTCATGATAGACATTTCTCCAACTTGGAATCTTGACATCAGATTAAAGGTCTTGAGGAGGTTGGCAAAGACTAGGAAGAGTTTGCACATGCATAAGAGGAGTTGTTTGAAGATGGATGTGTTAGTTTTCAAAGGAAATGGGATGGATTTATTCAAAAGAGGGCTCACAATCTAAGAACTTGAAGTATTTTGTTTCCATAGAAGGTTGATCCAATATCTTTTGATATTGGATTGCTAAGTGTAAAGGACTAATAGTAGGGGTAGTTTGTGTTAGTTGATAAAAAATATTTGGTGTACAAGGGGAGGGTTTATTTTGTATAAGATAAGGCTATCTTGGGATGGAAGAAGGTGTACAAGGTTGACTGCCTTGCAAATATTGGCTTCTCCATCTTACTAGTTTCTCCTTCATGGATTGCATGGCTTGAGCTTGCCTAAAAAAGAACTCCTCTTTGTACATAAGCTCTTGATGATACCTTTTTTTATCATTCAACCTATCTACCTCCAACATTTTATTCTCAAACTCCAACATTATCTCCCTAACACTCTTGGATTCACTAGGAGAAGGGCAATTAGGAGAGCTACTTGAGGGGATTCTATGAACAACATGAGCTTGATCAAAATTATATGAAGGAACACAAGGTCCATAATGATCAACAATGGGATTATACATACCAAATATTATTATTGATGCAATCCATGAAGGAGATGGGATAGAAGGTTAGTTCATTTTATTTTGGTGAGCAAGTGTTAGTTGATAAAAAATATTTGGTGTACAAGGGGAGGGTTTATTCTGTATAAGATAAGGCTATCTTGGGATGGAAGAAGGTGTACAAGGTTGACTGCCTTGCAAGGATTGGCTTATCCATCTTACTAGTTTCTCCTTCATGGATTGCATGGCTTGAGCTTGCCTAAAAAAGAACTCCTCTTTGTACATAAGCTCTTGATGATACCTTTTTTTATCATTCAACCTATCTACCTCCAACATTTGATTCTCAAACTCCAACATTATCTCCCTAACACTCTTGGATTCACTAGGAGAAGGGCAATTAGGAGAGCTACTTGAGGGGATTCTATGAACAACATGAGCTTGATCAAAACTATATGAAGGAACACAAGGCTCATAATGATCAACAATGGGATTATACATACCAAATATTATTTATTGATGCACTAGGGTTGTTTAACTAGTTTATTTAACTCGAAGTTGCCATTGGTGTCAATCAAAATGCCTCCAAAAGGCTTATTGATTGAAGAACACACCAAGAATTATTAAACTCCTTGGAAAAATGGTCCCATTGAGCATGCCAAAAATTGTGGTCACTTGGATTCACACCCTTGAGGAGATGCTCAGCTCTCATCATCCAAGTGGCACAATGGAAACATTTCTCATTGTTGTGGGTGACAATTTTAGTGAGATGAATCTCTAGATAAGGGGATAGCTCCCCTTGATGCACCTTTAAAGATCTCTCTCTAACTTAGCAATTGTGTATGAAAAGGGTTAAGGAAAATAACTAAGAAATCAAATGGTGATGCACCAATGTATAATATTCTCTCAAATGATATAAACTACTACTTGAAGACTATCAAGGTGATTCTCACACAAGACTCAACTTAGGATTCATTGTTACATCAGTGTTTTATATGCTATATTCGAGAAGGTATATGATTCTTAATAAGGGAATGAAATATTATAAATAGGGATAAAATCATGGACCACTTCTAGGATATATCAACACTTAGAAAATAATACTAGAAAAGACTTGCAACAATCTCTTTTCTGCAAATTAGTAGACCATCAAGAGTACAAGCTAGAAAAGATAATCTTTCACTAGGTTAGATCGACAAGATTCAAGTCATTACTTAATATTACATCATATGAGAGGCAACAACACTTTTATATTTATTCAAGGGTTCTTCAAGTAATATTTTTCCCAATAACAAGTGGAGGCTACTCAAATGAGCCAAGAGAATGCATATTTATAGTTTTGAGAAGTGGAGCAAGCAAAGGAAGTCCAAAGGTCACTTGGACATGTGTCACCTTGAGAGAATTAGTTAAATTTACATGTGGAAGAGAGGTGGGGTGAGATATGCCATGTCAAGAGTCTACTCATTCGGAACTAGTCATAAGAATGGAAAAAAGTGGCATAAAACCTTGAAAATTGGCACAAGTAACTACCTCTAGGCTACCAACAATGACATGAACCATCGACCTATCCATTTTTAAATTTTTTTGTCTATACACTAGATGCTCAGGATCCTAACATTTTTTACTTCTACATTTGCCCTCAAGTTCCCACCAAGCCTTTTTTAACTCCAATAGTGAGTTTATTTAGTAAAAAATTGATGTTTGTATGGCCATCACTCAATTATTTCTTTCATACATTTGTTTCCCTCAAACTTATGTTTGCCTTAGACTTATATCTCTCTCGGTGAAATCTTTCCAAAATAATTCATTTGGGCTTTTTGTTGGCAATTCCTATGGACAGTTTTCTTGAACAATCTTTCGAGCCTTTTGTTTCCTTTGTATCAGATAAAAAGTTTGAAAGAACTAGGATTTGACCTCTTTTTGATGTGGATAAGTTTCCTAAAATAATTACTTGGACTATCTTTCTGAAATAATTCCTTTAGAATTTATGTTTGGCCCTTCGAACTTTTGTCTTTTTTCCCTTCGGGTGAAAGAAATGGTCCTTCATCAATCTATAAATGACCCTCTAACACTTGGAAATGTCCCTTCAGAAAAGTTGAAAATGACCCTTTCAAAAAATTTGCAAATGACCTTTTCATAAGAGTTGAATTAATTTTCATAAAAGATGAAGTGCCCTTAAAAAAAATGAAGATGACCCCTTTGAAAAAGTTACAAATGAACCCTTCAAAAAATTTATAAATGACCCCTTTCAAAAAGTTGCAAACGACCATTCAAAAAAGTTACAAATGACCCCTTTAGAAAATCTCCAAATGACCATTTCTTGAAGAAGTACCTTTAAAATAAAATTATTTCAGATAAAATGTCTGAAACATTCCAGTCAAAAAGATTGAAGTGGACCATTACTTGAAAGAAAGATACCCTTCAGTAAAATTACTTTGGACAAAATATCCAAAATAATTCCTGACACTTAAATAAAAAAATTGAAAACAAAACCTATAAAAGAATGAATGCTTGTACTTTTGCCATGGGATTTGTATAGAACACTTCTTTCGAATGAAACCTGCATACTAGACCTAGCAAAAGGTATAGACTTAGGCAGCTATGTTTTCATATAAGGGTGCCCAATTTTGACTTGAAGGGCCAAAATCTGGTCAACAAAACCAAAGAGACAAAGGCAACTGATCAAAATTATTATATCAAGCATTCAATTAAACAAAGCTTCCTTATTTAGATATCATTCATAGGGATAACAAATCTACATGTCTGAAGTACTAAAGGAGCAACCCAGGTGCCTGATTTTCTAGGTTACAAGCTAGGTCACTATTGTACTTTCTTTGCACATATTTAATGATCCACACACAAGCTAACATGTAGAGGAGAACTACATCATTTTGAGTCCCTCTTAAGAATATTAGTTGTGTAGGCAACATTCACCTACATAGGGATATTTGGGGTCAGCTCAACACCATGTGCCCACTAACTCGCTTTTCTCCAAGATCACCATGTAAATGAAGAAGTAGGATTTTACAATTACATGAGTGATAGTCCACAACCTAAATATGAATGCACCAAAGTGAAGGCAAAGTAAAGCCGAGCAACATTTAATAATACCTAGTAGCATCCAAGTGGTTGCACCATTTTACATCAGGTATTTTGTATAGGATGATTGCATTGAAACTAGATAGTAGCATCGACACAATTGTCCTAGGTTGACATTGTTATTCATGATTCTAACAATGTCAAATATAGAATATGGCAACTATTAAAAAATCATTTTCTAGCCTAATTTTTACCTATTCCTAATCCATCACTGTGTTAACATCAAAACCTGCTAATTACATTACTTATTCACCATTTTCATACATAGCTTAGTTTTAGTTTTTATAATTAGTATATTCTCAATTTTATAAATTCAGCATATGTTATATCTAAGTTTAGCACCCAATCAACCTAATTTAGATCTAATTATCACCCTTCTGTATAATAATTTTTGTCTACCCCTTTAACCCTAGATAACACCATATCAATACAAGTTCAGGGTTAAACATTTGGTGAACTTGATCTTTGAACATCAAACCCTAGGTTAATTAGGGTTTTATGTTTTCTCTATTTTTTTTATTGCTTTAATTTGTAAAAAATTCTAAATTTTTCATTTGTGAAGCAATGGAAAATGTTAATGCAAAAACTCATTTTCAAATGCAAGACAAAGAAGAATTGATTATTAATCTCAATAATAACAAGAGATTAATGAATGTATTTTTAAATGTTACAAGAGATGAAATAAGTAAACATGATAAAACTAAGGCTTCTTCACCTAGTGATGGTAAGTCTTTAGAAGGTAATACAACTAATTCCACACTAATAAATCAACATACATATAACTGATGTATAGATAATGTCTTCCAAACTTTGTTTTTGGAAACTACTATTGTTAAATCTACCATAGGGCCAACAAATGTTTTAACTCAACTACTGGTTTTAATTCCTATTACTACTCAAACCATGTTTACATCCCCTTTGATCACTACTCAACTTGATAATCAAAATCCCAATGGGTCCACATTTCAAATTCTCTTTCAAGTTATAAATACCTTGTAGGACAAGGTTATAAACATTAAATAAAATGCCTTAAAATCCCCTCATGCTATTGATTCACAAGATGTGCTACATAACCCTTTTGCACTTGAGATATATTTTCACAATTTTCCAACTAGTTTTTTCTGCACCTATGTTTCCATTTTATGATGGCAAAACTGATCCTAAATAGCATCTTTGATCATTTTACGAGGCATGCCTTTACCAAGCCTCCAATGGTAAACTTTTGACCAAATTATTTAAGATAAGCCTCAAGGACTATGCTTTGAGGTGGTTATATGATTTACCTCTCCAATCCTTGAAAGTATTCAAACTTATTATAGATCAATGTTTAACACACTTTTAGATTAATCTTTCTAAAATGGCTGATTATATTCAAATTTCCAAAAATTAAACAAGTAACTGATGAACCTATCAATGAACATGTCTTGAGATATAATACAATGCTAGTAAAAATGACCAATCATATGGAAGATAAGGATTTTCAAGACATATTGAAGCAAAGTTTGCTTACTCCTTTACATGATTTCATTATTTTTAAGAAGTTGAAATCTTTTGATGAATTATGACATGTTGTACATGATCATGAAATGAATCTTAATTAATTAAGCTCGAGTATGTAGCAAACACAATATCTACATCTACATATAATACCAAATTTATAATCAAACCAAGTTATAAGGTAAAACCTCCTAAGCTTAAGAAGGAAACAACAACCATAGTTAACATAATTTAATAACAAATTAACTCCTTGTTTTATCAAATACACTAAGGAGATATCTCTCCCATTTACCTAAGTCCACAACTTCATTACTCCTACGGTTACAAGCGGGTCAACTTATATCTCTTCCTCATCCTATCGAGGTCAATATGATTCAAACTCTACACAAAGAATATGATGTAAATGTTTATTATGATTATCATCAAGGACCAACACATTTTAAAAATAGATGATTTAGCTTAAAACATAAGATCCAATATCTTATTGATGACCAAAAAATTACATTTGATGATCCTCCAAAGGAATCAAGTTCACAACCTGGTGATCACTAAAAATAGATAGTATGTAAAAATATTTTTCAAGACCACACTATGAATAAACTAGAATTGTAAATGACATATAATTCACATCCTCCATTACATTATTGGCACCCACTATATGGGATTATTTTTACTTGTGTACGATATATACCTCTTATGGTTCAAATAGCTTCTATTACTTTTGATGACAATGAGATTAAGTATGATGACTATGATCTTCATTATTTATTCATTTGAGCATACCTTGACAACCACCTTATAAATAGTGTTATTATTTATAATGGTTCAAGTGAGAACATTTTTTTCCATGAAATTAGTTATGCACTTTGGTTATCCTCATCAAGATTTGCATCCTTCTACTAGATCAGTTAGAGCATTTAATGGGACCTTCCAGAAAGTACTTGGGGAGATTGGCCTACCTTTACATGTTGATCCCACACATGTGGTTATTACATTTTTAGTTATACCTTCTATGGAAATATTTGATATGTCATTAGGAAGACTTTAAATCCATATAGTTTGATCATTACCTTATACAATGCATGGGTGTGTTAAATACATTCATGAAAATTAGGTAGTTACATTTAACAACATTCCATATAATCTTCCTCTTGAATAAGAGAACTTATACCTATATAATTAATTACCAATCTTACTAAGGCTAATTCACCAAAAAAGGGTAAACAATAGGAAATCCACTTTACTAGGTGATTAGTACTTGAGAGACCATTACATCATAGACATACATTAGATTCCATGGAATCCCCATCTACTATGCACCATGTTCATATATCCAAACCACCTACACATGTTCCTATTACGGTTATTCTAATGAAACCACATAACACTCAATGATGGGTTCCATGAACCCCTACACCTATTACTCATATTGTTGCTTCACAACCACATAGTCCTATTTTACATATGGAAATCATCACCAATACTATAGTGACATATATTAAACCTATATGTTCTCTTTGATAGCATCACAATATTATTGCACTAGGTTTATAGTGAGAATATATCTATGACCATCCATTGGTTAATATCAGAGGATGATCTTTCATCTTCAGATATTCCCCAAAATACTAAAAAAATTAAAATATCTTAAAATATTTTTGACACCTACATGTTCTATTGGCTCCTTGAAATCTATGTGTTAGTTCCATCTTGATGGATGACATATATAGTTATTCCTACATACACATGTGTGTCACACTTCTACTTGAGTGTGATATATGCATATACAGATACATAATCTATTACTATTTTGGATGTTGGGTCTTTCCTCTACTCATATCATGCATATGTTAGGGGCATCCACTAATTTTATCTTGATACACACAAGTTATATGGTTTGATGATCACATTTCATTATTATGTTTTAACTTACATATGTACCTACACATCCCTTTATCCATGATTATGTCTTACAAAGGGTATTTGATATTCTCAACACTTGACATTTTTTTCCTAAGACATTTTATCTAAGGGCTGTTATGACATGTTTATGTTGGTTGATTATGTTTTACATTATGAACTTCCTTGAGCTCCTTGCCTTGCTATTTTATTTCTTATTAGAGCATTTAAATATTTTTCTTTGCTTGTGGCCCCCATGCCTTCGTATGATTTATTTGACATTTTCATGTCATTGTTTATTAGATTGACATTTGAATATGTCACTCTTACTTTTATTTACATTTGACTAAGTCACATGCCTTTGATTATGCGGCATTTAAAGATGCCCATAATTTATGGTCTCCTTGGACCATTTCCTTTTGAATCTATTTTAACTGCTCTTATGTGTGTGATTGTTTGCTTATTGCCATTGTATTATTAATATATATGTATTTCCATGATACTTACCATGAATTATATTCCTTCATGTGATCATATTGGTTCTATGTGCTTTAATTTTATATCTACCTAGACATGTTCCTTAAATATGTTATCGGGTTCCATTCAAAAACTATAAAGTTGTCTTATCCTTTTGAGGTGAGGTAACTACCAGGTATTATCTTTAAATCACCTCAAAAGGGGGATTATTATTTGGGTAATGTCATAAATTCATGTTCTCCACACTTGGAAAAGTTTTGAGATTCAATGGGGGCATGCTTTGGAAGCATGTTATCCACACCTATTCAGTATTCAACATCTTCATATTATAGTGGAGCATGTTTTGGAAATGTTTTCTACACATTGGTACTCATATATTTTTTTTATTTCTCCATATATATTGGAGGCATGATTTGGAATCCTATTCTCCATAGTCACACAACTTTTAAATTGGCCAAAGCACACATTTATATGATTCAGATACATAGTTATGGTAAAATTATATACATTGAGACCATTATTATATAATAGTTTCATCACAAGACATATCTAATGTGAATATTATATGAAATTTTTACCTAATATTTTAAAATCAATATAATTTTAAATTCTAAAACTCTTTTATGTATTATTACAACATCATAGACTTTTACGTAGCCATACCCTAGTAGGACTTTTGCCAACTTTATGGAGTTAATTTATTGCAGTAGTTAGTTCACTTTGTTGTATGGTTGAGGTGATTAAATCATTTAATATTTACAATTTTTCATGTTAGAATTTATTTTATCATCCAACCTCACTAGGTTATAAGGATGATTGGGTTGCATGGTTGAGTTAATCTCAACTACCAAATGAAAATTCACCTTTTACTCGAAGGTTGGTAGAATGTACCTTCCATTCTCTCTATCTATCTATATTGTTGGATACATTCACTTTACAGATTTATCTATATTTGTCCTAATATTAGTTCTAGGTCCTTACAATGATACATCTTTTTCAAATCAACTTACCAATAAGCAAGGTGATTACATTGACACATAGGTGTAATCTTAAACCTTGGTCTTTCAATTTCAATCAATTTCAAGTACTTTAAATTCCATATTATATTAACTAATTATATACTTTAACATGATATTAGTTAGAGGGTACTCATTAAAAAATGACTATGCAAAGAAAAGGTGTGGTATACACACCTAAGTATGCATTCCTTTCCTTTAAACTATAAATTTCATTACAATACTAGGGGGAATGTAGATAATATTTATGGATTATATATCACCTTAGTCTTGTACACTTGTTAAACTTAGACCTTGGTTTGTCAACTTATTTTTTGACCTTAACCACTTTCACAAGTCTCACATCTACTCTATCTTGTGCCCCATGGCCTATCTCTTAATCTAACCAATCTTATTTTTATAACCAAGGCCTTCTATCTTTCCCATAATTTTTAAAATTTATTTATCTTCCACTTATATAAATTTTGAGTCTATACCTATTTGTGTGCTCCCTGGACACTAACGTCTGGGATAGACACTAACATTGATGCTAGTGTCTTAACCCGATGCAAGTGTCCAATGCCCTAAAGTCATCCAATTTTCAAATAAAACTTATCTTAATGGTTAGCCTAAGTGATTTAATGCTACTTATTTATCCAAAGAGATTGATATAAATACAATATCAACCCTCATTCATTCCTAACCTATAAAAGAGTAAAGAAACCAAGGTAACTTATCAAAAGCACTCTATCAAGAATTTGACTAAATAAAGCTTCCTTATTTCCATACCAGTCATAGGTAAATCACATCTATAGGTTTGAAGTAGTAAAGGAGCATCCCAAAAGCCTAATTTTCCAAGTTACAAACTGGGTCACTATTATACTTGATTCACACATATTACATGATTCACACACAATCTAACACGTAAAAGAGAACTACATCAATTAAAGGGCCTCTTAAAGTATTGACTATGTAGGTAGTGGTTATGCTAACAGATGGTGTTGTCTCGACACCATGTTCTCACTAACCCATTTTAACCTAAGGTCACCATGAAGATGAAAAATTAGTGTTTTAAAATTTCATGAGGAGTGACAGTCCATGACCTAGATCTAAATGCACCAAAGCAAAGTCAAAGAAAAACTTAGAAGCATTCAGGTGGTTTCATCCCTTTCCAATAGGTATTCAGTATATAACACTTATGTCAAAGTTAGATAATAGCATTGATGTAACTGTCCTAGGATGACATTAGTGTTTGCAACTCTAGAAGTTTCAAATCTAGAATTTATGATTATTCCAGAATCATCTTCTAGTATAATTTTTTATTTTTTTAGATTCAACACTATGTTAGTATTAGAACAAGCTAAGTGAATTACTTATTTATAATTTCCATACTTAACTTAGTTGTACATTTTATATTTAGCTTTTTCTTAGTTTTATAAATTTAGCATATGTTATATCTGAGTTTAACACCTAATTGGCCTATTTTACATTTGATTATCACCCTTATGAATTATCATTTCTATATACTCCTTTAACCCTAGATAACCCCATATCTAAAAAAATTTAGGGTTAAACATATAGTCACTATTATATTTAATGATATGTTGCATGAATATCAAGTTTTCATTGCCACCATATCAACAAGAGAAAAGTTTTCTTCTTTTGATTATTTATCAATTATGCATTTATAGGAAGAGGAAAGGAGGAAGCATGTATACAATAGACAATGGAACTCAGATTTGGCTTTAGTGGACAAAGGAGAAAAACCATTAAAATAAAGCTAGGAGTATGAAACAAAGGACTCAAATATGATGTGAATAAGTATCACAAAGGGGCATCACCAAGGACAAATACAAATCTAAATAATAATGGTAACTTCAATTATTGTGGTAAGTCTCAACAAGAGGAAAGGAGGAAGCATGCAGACAATAGACAATGGAATTTAGATTTGGCTTTGGTGGACAAAGGAAAACAACCATTAAAAGAAAGCCAGGAGTATGAAATAAAGGACTCAAAATGACGTGAATAAGTATCACAAAGGGGCATCACCAAGGACAAATGCCAATTTAAAGAATAATGATAACTTTAATTATTATGGTAAGTTTCAATAATGTGCTTATGAGTGTAGAAAGAAGAATTTTAACCATTCCAAATAAAGAGACAAGAAAGTAACTTTGTTGTTGGATAAAAAGAGGTAAAATATTATCTCAACTTGTTTATTTCAGATGCATCCCTTTATGATAAAAAATTGAATGTAATGAATGGTTTATATATTTACAGGCTATCATTCACATGACTTGTAATAAAAATTGGTTTAAAACCTTTCATGAGAAAATAGATGGTACTAAAATATATCTAGGTGATGATAGATATCTTGAAGCAAAAGGATATGGTGATATATGTGTTAGATTTCTATCTTAGAATGTGAAATAGATTAAAAATATGATGTATGTATTGGGGATTAAAAAAAAAATTAATCTCAATTTCAATAATTAGTAATCACCGATTTAAATTTGAATTTTCAAAGTTAAGTTGTTATGTGAAGGATATGGAAAATCATTTCAAAGTGGTGGTAGAAGGGATTAGAGTGGGATGACTATATAAGCTTGATGTAATTGTTAAAAGTCATCAATCACTAACATCAACAATGTTGCCTAAAATGGTGTAATGGTAGTTAAGGTATGGTCATTTAAAACTTAGAGATATAAATTCTCTTTAAATAAAATACATGATGAAAGACCTTCCATTTTTTAAGAATGAACAAGTTGAATGTGATGTTTGTGCAGTAGAAAAAACATCAAAATGACTTTTGGATAAGGAATAATAATAGTTAAATAGATGTTATTGAATTAGTACATATTGATGTGTGTGGGGAAATCCAAACTAGATCACTTGGGGGAGCTTAATATTTTTTTAATCTTTTCTGATGATAAAAATATATTTACATGGGTATAATTAATCTACAAGAAAAGTGATGTTTCTAAGTATTTGAAAGAATTTATAAATATGATTGAAAAATGAATAGGTAAAGACATTAATATTCTTAGGTCATATGAAGGGGGACATAAAACATAAAATAATTATTAACATATTGTAAAGAACATGGAATTATGAAACCATACACAATATATTATAATCCTTGGAAAAATGGAATGACTACTAAATTCCCTCTTGCACCTATCCACAACTTTTAGAGCTTATTAAAACCACTTCATATTATATGCAAGCTCCATAAATAATTTTGTTATAGTAATATTTTTTATTAAATTAGGCATAGTGGATGTGCCCCTGAAGTGACACAACTATCTCTAGGATATCCTAAACAACCCACATAAACCTAGCATGGACATTGGTTTTAATAAAGCATCCTAGAAAGATAATCCTTATTCTTTGAAACATAATATACTCATCTAACTACACAATACACATTATATGAACATTATATAATAGTTATTCAACATCCTCATCATTTATTATCCATTTCTCTTCCCTTTTCATTTGCAAGTCAATCACAAATTCTCAATTAACCTTTGCATTCCTTTCGATCTCTATGTTCATTACAGTTTTTTATAGCCAACTCTAAGTATTAGATTTAATTTCTTTTTTTTGAAAGTCTATTTACCCTCACTATATATTTATTTATTATACCACTCCTACTCATAATTATCTTCACACTTTAATATTTTACTAGACTCTGCTAGTTATATCATTTGTGTCATAGTAACTCCCTTTGGAGCCCAAAATATTTTAAGAATATTTCAATTTTTATATGTCCATCAATCCATGTTTATTTTGAGGATTCATTTGGTTCAGCATCTACTTTTCATCTATCATTCATTCATCTTCCCCTAGTTCACATTATCATGTTTTCATGCCTAACTACTCCACATCAGTAGGTATTAACACCATGGCCTTTTCTAAAACTATCATTTTCAACAATAGAGGAATTCACTTTAAAAATTAACCATTGAAAAAATTAATATGCAACTACATTTACATGAAAAACTAAACACCATACTCATCAATGGAAGTATTCACTAAGTGCTCAATTGCACGTGTCCATGTTAAACAACCATTTAAGCTTCTCTTAACTCCAAACAAGTGCTCTATATTTAGAGGTTTGAAGTAATAATATTTAGGCCTGTAAAATAATGTATATAACAGATCAAGTAACTCACACTAGAATATTACAAAATTTTCTCCATGTATATGAGTAGTAATTATCTAATAGGCATGCACTCTTAGTCTAACAAATCCTTCTACTAACTCACATATGCTCAAACCTAGCTAGTTATCAAGGTCCTTTTGACCAGGCAACATTCTTAACATTTTACAATCCTAGTAAAAAAATAATTTTTAGTAGTGGTCCTTAGAATTCCTTATTTGGACTTATTATTTCTTGTAGTCTTATGGGTTACAATGGAATTCACCCAATGTTAATTTATTGACATTCATAATTACACCAACAAATATTCAAAATTAGTTGCAGAGGCCATACCTCATAGATCACCATCCTTTAACTGAGCTCCATGGAAAATCAAAAATGCTTTGGTCAATTCTTAGTTTAAATTATAGGATGTTATTACTAAAATTGAAAATTATAAAAAAACTATTTTTTGCATTATCTTTCCTAAGTTTTCCAAGTTAAGTATTCATGTAAACACTTGCTAAAATAATAAAAAGGTATCGAGACCTAATCATGTCTTTTTGTTGTTTCGTTGAGCATAATTTTCTGAGTCATAAACATCTCAATGTTAGTTGGCCTATAAAGACTCTTGAAATGTTTTATTCCTTCCTAATTAAAATTTGAAATTCAATGGAAAATTTATAAGCTTCAAATGGTTCTACATAAATCAAATGGTTTATGAATCCCAATTTACATTAACAATTTTTAACAAAACATTTTTCAAAACAAGCTATTCATAGTGGTAGTCAAGTTTGGAGGCCGAACAGGTCGATGCAATTTCAAAATGTATTCATCAAGTGGAAAACCGATTTTAAAGCCTAAACTAGGTTAGAAAATCATGAAAGAGTTAAAATAACAATGGACATCAGTTTTACAATGTTAAATAGCCTTTCAAATCTTGGTTTAGGTCTTAATAGCTCTTTTTGAGTGTTAAATTGCCTTTCTCAAGCCTGATTGAGTCAATGGCATTGTAAAATCATGTTTTTCAATATAAACTGGCATTTCAAAGCCTGGTTTTCACCAAAATGAATTGCAATGACTTATCAAACAATGGTGAATTGGTTTTAAAAGCCTGGCAAAGTCAATAACTCAATAGATCAAGTTTCAATATAACATTTTACAATGTTATAGTGTGTTTTAAAACCCAGCTATGTCAATGACGTAATTCAATCAATGATTTTACAATGTTTGAAACAAATTTCAAAACCATATCAAGGCCAACCAACTATAATATTTTCTTCCCCATGACCTTGTGTTCAACAACTTGAACTTATTTTCGTAAGTTTTTATCCTTTCAAGTGTGCCCTCAACAATGAACTTAAATTACATGGGCTATGAGCCTATTTGCATTCCAAGAAAAAAAATCCAAAGTCAATAATAGAAACATGACACATATGGATATTGATGAGTTTTGGGAGAGGTTGGATGCTCATAAAATAACCATAGTGAGACACCATATTTTGGATAGTAGGCTTGCATATGTTGCTGAATTTCCAACATCTATTCAGTGTGTGGATTTAGTGCTTGCATGTATAAAGTACTATAATCTAAAGAAAAGTGAGATAGTATTTTATAGATTATCAACTGATCGCTAAAGTAGATGAATCTCTATAGGCATCACTTTTGGAATCTAACCTCATGATGAAACTTTGAAAATAAATAAAGATATTTCTCAACAATTATAAATCGGCAATCAAGAGAAAAGTGAAAATATGTTGAGTCAAACTTGGTTAACCGATATAGGGAGATAAATTTCAAGTTTATAAAAACTCTATATATAGATATGCATTCAAAATATAATTATCAGACATGATCACACTTCTAAATAGAATCATGAGAAATGAAAAACCAAATGTCTTTCACCAGAATATGCATGTTCATCAATATCAATTGTTCTAGGAAGTGGTTCATAGATTATGCCTAGATAATTAGTAAAAGCATACATGAGAAATTTATCAAGATAAAATCCATATTATAAATATATATGACATCATATTTTTTCTATTCCATTATAATCTTTAGAATTTCTCTAGGCATGAATGAAGAAAAATAAAATATCCTTGATGCATTAATATATGGCAGGTTTTCACAACTCAATCATAAAAAATGTAAGCCATTTCAGAAGGGTAAATGGTGTATTTTTAATGATGTTTATTAGATCCATAGATGGTAATATTACAACAAGGATACCTAATGAAGTAATTGCATTGATCAATAAATATGTGATTTACTTCATTCAGTTCCCCATGTTCATGTCTATTCGAGTTATTAGATTTAAAGGTGTTCCTCTTAGGATGCAAAGACATCCCAATGATAGAATAATTCTAATTGATTTTTACAAAAATATGAGTGAGGTACAAAAAAAGGTATCAATCAACACATTAAAGAAATAACTTTTCATATTGGCCTTAGTTACTTCATTTTAAAATCAACTACAAAAGCCTTTAACATTGAAAATTGAATGATAGATTTTCTAGTGTAAACTCACACGATAATAGTATCTTATGATAGTAATAGATTCATGAAAAATAAACTCAAATTTAGGTTTTAAATATCATTACATTATATAAATTGACTACTATTGAGAAGATTGTGAAGATGACTTCAAAGTCTAGAAAATAGATACGTCAAAAATGACCTTGGGAAAAATGAAACATTTTAATTTTGAATAGTGTACTACAAACTTTGAAGATAATAGCATCGATGTTGTTGAGGAGATTTTTTATGATAAAGTACATCTCACATTAATTCCTTCAATCAATTGGTTGATAATGGAATTAAAAAATATTTTATAAATCACGCAAACCGTGCTATTGAGATTGAGAAATTGGTATAGTAAAAGTATAAAGGAATATGCTTTAGTGATTTATTCAAAAAGTGAAGGAAGTTAAAGAGGGAAACAACAAATCTACGTTGTCTCAACTAATCAATCTTCTGGGACCAAGATATTCATAAAAAAATCTAGTCTAGTCGTGAGTGGAGGAGGAGATGGAGAAGATCCTAATAGAGATAAGCTTCCCAAGCAAACATTTGAATATAATCCTTTGAGGAAAAATCTATAGGTTAAGATACCCACTACATATTTTTCTACAAACGTCAAGAAAGATAATGACCTTTCATTGTTAATTGATAACACTATCCTATATTTATTAGCCTCTAACTCAAGTTCAATGCCTTTCTCTATTATCTCTTATTTCATTGAGTTGTATATGATTTATTAACTTCCATTCTCTCCTTGTCATCCACCATCTTCATCTTTGGTTCTACCACCACCTCCACCTCCTATATTTTCCTGCTCAATAAATTGTTACTTCTCAACAATCTATTGATTCTGGAACTACTCTTGTCTCACCCTTTTAACCAGTTTCTTCATTGGCTCCTTTTGTATTCTCAAGCACTAGGATAGAAGCTTCACAAGTAGATACATATTATTCATGGATAAAATAGATAATGAGAAATAAGAAGGCTTTGATTAAACTTGTAAACATTGGTTTCAGTGTTGTTGCCAATATCCTACAAGGTCCTCCCAAGAAGAGAAAATCAAAAACTAATTCAAGGTTGATGATTGATCCTTCAAGTGCATAGTCTATGTAAATCACTCTACTTATTATAGAGAAAAACCAAGATGAGATGACACTAGTTGATTATAACATTATCCAGATTGATCTCAGAGAGTCCACTCTCGAAGGTAATATTCACATTTTAAAGTGACTGTGACCAATTTGATCTAGATGATAGAAGAAGGGATGCAAACTCAAGAACAATTAGAAGATAAGGTACATGCACTTTTAATGTACATCAAACATATTTTTAATGAAAGATAAACTTCTTGGAAAATGATCATTATATTTTCACCAACTACACCTACAACTACACCAACATCAACTTCCAAATTATGAATTGATAAAGATATGACTACCAAAAACTATAAATGTAGAAACTATGGTAAGGTCATGGAATCCTGGATAGAATAATTTCTTTTTGATGACATGAATCTCCTTGATGAGAATTGGAGAGCCAATGACTTGGTCAATTCTTGACAAGGTAAGGTTGAAGATGAAATTGAAGGTGCTAAAATAAAGTTTGGGATGTGGAAATGCATGTTCAAAGACTTACAACACATGGTTTTTATGGATGCAAACACTTTGATCTCTGAAGGTATTCTTGACAAAGTTGAAGACAATTATTCACACTTGTGGGCTCAATGTGTATATTAGAAAATTTGTACTCTAGATGAGGTATTATAAGGTCTACAATATTACGAAAAATGTTGTGATGAAATGAAATTTGAACTCTTATGTCAATATTTAGGAATAATTTAAGCAAATGGTAAAAGAAAAATTGTTCATAACATAGACATTCAACAAAGAAGTCATGAGAAAGCTAAGCAACATTCATTGTGCTATCAGAGATCTCACACTGAAGCTTCCAAATATTTTCAAAGTGATCCTAGAAGTAACTAACACAACATATGATTGGCTTATTTGTCTAACTCATATAGTTTTTCTCTTGAGAGAATAAATTTTACACGTTGTTAAAAATTTAGAGTGCACAAGATGAAATTTTATCAGAAGCAAGAATCAAATATAGTTGTGGCAATATATCAAGATTTTTCTTACCAAAATTAAACTTCCTTATCTCTCTAGTCACTCAAAATACCTTTTTATCTCCCTAAATTTATATTTCTCTATTCTACTTTTTGTTATAACTTTAAACGGTTATATATCATTTAAGTCAAAGGAAAAAGTAAACTCTAAAATAGAAAGTCCATACAAAAAATTTGGATACTAGGTGGTTATAAGGTAGTTATGTCTTCATAACCTATAAATATGATCTCAACTCATTGTACATGGACTTTTTGACACCATAAAATATATTATATGAATTCAATAAGGAAGAACTATCTTCGCATCAATTCAAAGAATCACTACAAGAGGATTTTGTAGAACTTTGTGTCACAAAATTATGTTGAATGACAGGTATGCATATATGTATTGATTCATTTTGATACTTTCTCTTTTTTTGTTTTTTAAATATTGTTGTTGAATTGTGAAGGGGTTTGATATTCTTAATAAATAAATATGTCAGAATCTATATAGAGAACTTTCAATCAAGAAACCTTAGTGAAAGTAAATAAATAAAATTGTGTTTATTTCCTACAAGAAATACATGGTTGTTTTGTAGTTACTTGGTCTCAAGATCTCCTTGGCACATGGACTTCATTTTTACGTTTAAAGTTTGTATTTATTACCTTTATGAATAGAATGGTCTCTGTCATCAATATTCAGAATTCATCCTAAATAAACTCGGATCGTTACAACAATTTTATGTTTTTAACTTGTTAAACTATCATATTCCTCCTTTCTTATTTTCTTTTTCTTTTTTTCCACTCTCAAAAACTTTCTTATGTCTTTTCATTTCTTTGTTCTACCACCTTCTCGTACTTTCAAGTTAAAAGTACGAACCCCCTCCTTGAAACATTTTTTTTTTTTTGTTGAAGATAATTTCATTTTCTACATCATCTTTACTTTTCAATCAAAATAATTGTAGTTGATAAGATAGGGACGTCGTCCCCAACCAACAAAATGGAGACACATTAGTTTGCACAAAAGATAGACTCACAAATCAAGATAAAATGGAATGCTCATAAACCAAAAGTCATGGATTTAATTCGAAACTATTTCAGAGAGCCTATCGTTGAGATCCCACAAACTCTCTTGGTGCCACATATATAATAAAAACATCTCTTTCAAACTCTATACAATGTTAAACTTCACCACATTGTACCAACATAAATATTGGCGTTGTATTTTGTAGAGCCATGCATAGAGGTTAGAAATAGAAAGACTCCCCATTTGTATAAGCAGTCATTTTATTTTGGTAGAAATTGCAGTTTGCAGTCATTGATGTGTGTTGTCGTTGTAAGGATTTTGTACTCCGGACCTTAAACAATACATTATTTATTGTTTTATAAATCCTGCGATTAGCCAGATCCGTATATGAGATCCGAAACTCAACCCAAAATATAAAAATTACAGCTTTTATCCAAATACTTCTGTTTATAATTAAAACAATTTATACGTTTAGAGGTGAAAACTTTGACCGACCAATTAAAAATAAACACCCAATAAGTCCGGCCAATCTTTGGTACGCTGCCATTTTCATTGAAATATGCTCTCTGATGTTCTGGGAACTGTGGAAAGCAATGTATCTCAAAAAATCTTACGATCATGTACATAATCCATGATATCTTCACGGAAAATCCTCGTTGAAATCTAAAAGAAGTGATTGATTTACCACTGCAATTGATTACCCTTTAGTCTTCTCTCTATATATGTGTCATTGGTTAAGAGTTTGGTGAGAGTTTTCACAAACGTTTTAGCGGCCATCGTTCAAAATTATCTGATCTGGTAAGAGATTTTAGTTTGTTGGCTTTATTTGTATACATTTAGATTTTGAAGTTTGGATTTGCAATAGAAGTTTGGTCATGTTTTTTCCGACGAACTTCGAGCAAGCTGTCGATAGTAAACGCATGTTGTAGTTATGTTTCGATTTTTTTGTGGGTTAAATTTGTCGATTTTAACTACCTGTGTTCAGGTGGTGGGTTTTTTTTCTCTCATTTCCACACGACGGTCTGCACGACATTGCCTTCTTGCTTTGTGGCTTTCATAGTTGTTGCATTCACAGTAGTTTAATAGGATGGGTTAAGCGTCATTTTGATTTTTAAAATAAATTTGCATCTGGCTTGTTTAGCTTGTGAGAATGAAGCGGTCTTTCATCTTGAGGCCTGGTTTTCTTATTTAATAAACGAGTTTATTGTTTTTTTAGGTTGCCACCCTGCCCAATATTTGTGTTTTATAGTTTATGTTTTTTGTAAAGTCGCAACTCTGCCCAATATTTGTGTGTTTTATATTTTATTATGTTCTACAATACAGTATTATTGATATTGAAACCGATTTGTTTGATTGTTTTATAAATGCAGCACAGTAAGCATGTCGTTTCCACAAAGCAGTGAGATTTCGAGTATGATGGACAATCTTTACCTTGGTAGCGGTTCCCTGGATAAGAGTTATAATGAGCGTATTCGGCCACTCTTGGATGCTGTTGATGCACTTCGAAATCTGGAAGTAATGAAGGAAGGCATTCAACTGCCTAGTATTGTTGTTGTGGGAGACCAGTCTTCTGGTAAATCCAGTGTGCTTGAATCTCTGGCAGGTATTAGCCTACCTAAAGGCCAGGAGATTTGTACTCGAGCCCCTCTCATTATGAGGTTGCAGAGTTCTAAAATGCAGGAGACTGAGATTACCATAGAATATGATAGAACGAAGAAGAAAATTTCTGAATCTCAAATAACCGAAGCCCTAAATATGGCCACAGAGGAGATTGCAGGGGCTGGTAAGGGTATCAGTGACACCCCAATCACACTGAATGTAAGCAAATTCAATGCTCCAGATCTCACAATGGTGGATTTGCCAGGCATAACCAGGGTGCCTGTACACGGCCAGCCACAGGACATCTATGAACAAATTTCTCGGGTTATCAAGCAGTATATAACTCCAAAAGAGAGTATAATACTGAATGTGTTGTCTGCATCTGTGGACTTCACAACATGTGAATCTATCAGAATGTCCCAGTTAGTTGACGAAAAGGGTGAACGAACTTTGGCTGTAGTCACTAAGGTAGACAAAGCTGCCGAAGGTCTTGTAGAGAAAGTAACAGTAGATGCTGTGAATATCGGTCTGGGATATGTTTGTGTTAGAAATAGAGTTGGGAATGAATCGAATTCCCAGGCAAGGCAGATGGAAAGGGACCTATTTCAAAGAGATCCACATCTTTCAAAGATTGACAAATCCATGGTTGGAATACCAGTACTTGCCGAAAGGCTAATGCAGATACAAGCCATGGGTATAAGCAAATGCCTTCCTGACATTGTGAAAAATATAGACACGACACTTTCCAGGAGGCAGTCAGAGCTAAATGCATTGCCGAGGAATTTTTCTGACTCTGCAGAGGCAATGATTGAGTTCATGAGATTGATGGATTCCATCAAAGGCATGCTACAGAAGCTTATTATACATGGAGACATTGAGTTGTTCCCAGATGAGCCTGACATGCATTGTATTGCTTGTCTGACTAGAATGTTCAAGGCTTATTGCCATGATCTGCTTGTTGCAATTGACGTGCCCACTGATAATTTTCTTGTTGAAGAAATAAATTTACTGGAAGAGTCGCAGGGAGTTAGTCTTCCAAATTTCTTATCTCATTTGGTTTTCGTAAGGCTTCTTCAGAGTCGCATTGACTCGTTTGTTGAGAGGAGCAGGGATTTGGCACTGCAGGCCTGTGATTATTTAGAGAGAGTCATATGTCGTGTGATAGATCTCCAGACAGAATGCTATCCCCAGCTGCAGACGTCGTCGAGAAGAGCTTTTCAAGTGCTTATTGACAGGAAAAGGGATGAATGCATTCGGTACGTGGAAGACGCCATGGAGATGCAAAAAACAATTATTTATACAGAGAATCCCAGTTACATGAAGTCCTTACAGAAAATGGAGGAATGGAAGAAAAGGTTTATGGAGGCAATAGAACAGAATAATAAGACTTTTATAATTGAAGGCATAGGAAAAATTGATCTGGAAAAATTGCCCAAAACGAGCGATCAGCTGGGGGCTGCTTTCGAGATGAAGATCAGTCTCGAGAGCTATTGGGGCGTTGTAAGGATGAGGTTGGCTGACGACATACCGCTGCATCTCCGTTTTGTTTTCCAGAAAATTGTTCAGACTGATATTTTGAGCTACATTGTGAAGGAAGTTGTAGGAGAAGAATCGGCAAAGATCGGAGATATACTTGAAGAAAGTCCAGTCATAGCCAACAAAAGGAGGAGCCTGGTGAAGAGCGTTAGTTTGTTGAGGGATTCAAAGTCTACGCTCTCAAAACTCGTCAGAAAGATTTCAGATGCTTAAGTTATTTTCATCCTGTTAGAAAGATCGTTCCAGTGAGTTTTGGTTAGCAGGTTAGCATGGTTACGAGTTATTAGTAATGGTCGATGTCACTAGTTATATTTTTAGCCTAGAGCCCGACTTATTTTTGATGTCACATAGCTCACTTTAATCGATGCTGCTACAGCGACAAAAATTATCTCCAGAAATGCATGTATTGTGTTTTGGAGATTGAACTCTGATGTGACTGCTATCAGAAGAAAATTTACGTAGCGCACATTTGGAATTTTGTAATGTGAATTGCCTAATACTGAAGCATATACAGTGTGGACAGTTTGAGAAGACCTTCCATTTAATTTTTTTTAATAAATATTAATAGGTTTAAAGTCAAAATTAACAAGAAAACTTGCTAAGAAGCATATTCAAGGCACATGAATAATTTATATTCTTCTATTTTTCTGCAAAGTCTGCTATTCTATGGCTGCCTACACCTAAAAACAAAAAAAAAATAAAAATAGGCACTTAATTCTCTATGGTATTCAGATTAGACGAGTCAGATTTTGGGGACAACAATTGCCATCCATATTTATACTTGCTGAAATTGGAATACTCTTTTCACTTGCTGAATTTGGAATAATCTTACCTCAAATTTAGACAACTACATGGCGATTCCATTGGAAATCTTTTCTAAATCATTCAAATAACTTATTGTGACTAAGTGCCTCTTTGGGAACAAGAGAAGGGGCCTATGGATAAATGTTTAGTCACATAAACATCTAAAAGAACCAGTTATCAATTCCAACTAAACCCTGCCAGGGTTCAAATAATTCTAAAGTTCAAATAATGCAAGAAGAAGAGATCGATCTAGTAACATTTGGCCATGCCTATTAAGAGGATACAAATGCTTTTAACCAATGCGAGAGCCTAACATTATTCACAATATCCGATATGGGCATTATTTATAACTGTTAACCATGACAAATGTTGATCAGTCACCGAGAAATGGGAATAATAGCTTTGTTAATTATATGAGAAATTCAAGCTCTCCTACCTCTAAAAATAGATTGAAACAAATTTTTTTGTTAAAAAGAAAATAATAATGCCAGTGGCTATAAAGCGACGAAAGGGGGGAGCAGAAAGGAGCTTCACGAGAAGCACAAAGGCATGGGAAGTAGAAAAACTGAGGTGGAATGATGAGGAGTGAGTAGGATCATTTAGTGCGGCGTCGCCATTTACACATGATCTGCGATCTGCTTCCAGAGAAATCTAGGTTGAAAGTTAATCTAAAGGATAGAAACAAGGGTGCTTTAGGGTATGGTCATCCCCTGGAGATTGACGATGAGGTGGGAAATCTAGGTTTACATGAGATTTGATTAAATAAATGCCCAAGAACCCATACAGCTTCCAAAGACATTTTTAGCTTGAGATTAGGTAAAAACATCCATCCGTCGCAAAGAATTCCTTCAATTGAAATTCGGGACCATGGTTTCTGGGGCATCATAGAAGATTTGGAAAAGAAGGCCCTAATTTTTAAATTTATTACCATGAAGTGAGGACCTCGAGAGGTGGATAGAAAATTTGGGTTAATTTCACTATAGTGGGTATTAGGGTTCTTACTAAAGGTTATTTTCAAGTTAATTTTTCGTTTAAGTTAAATAAAATCAAAATTTTCACTCAAGGACCATGTTTTTTTTTTAAAATGTTGTGAATTATATGTGATATTGGTCCCTCCATTCTTCAGCGCTTTAGAAGAATTAGTCTTAAAAGTCTTTTTGTGGTTTACTTTGTATAAACTCCAACAAAATTTTTGTGATCCAAGGATTTGAAGAAAATTATAAAATTTATTAGAGGTTTTTTTTTTTTTTTTCGAATTGTAGGGCTATTTTGGACCAAGATATATCTTCTTATGCCTAAATCTAGATCAATGTGCATCTAGTGAAGCTAATTCGTCACGCTATTTAACTCTACTCTTTTACAAGGATCTGGAATTAGGAATTCGACTATAAATACTAGTCATCTTGTAGAGGAAGGAAAAGATTCTACGGCCTGCGACCCCATTACCAAAACTAGCTAAAATTATTAGGTAGAAAAAGAAAAAGGTCCTTTATAATATAAATGGCCCTCCCAAGAAGACTAAGGGTCAATATATATTTTGCATAAATAAATTAATGTCATCGGTAAGGGGGAGTATTGAAAGAAATGGGGAAGTGATGCAAAGAAAATAGGCCAATTTTTCAGAGGCCATGACTTTTGACCCGTAGTTCCATTTGAGCTCTTCTATGTACCAAAACGATCGTTTCAAGAAGTTTGTTGCTACCCTGGATAGTTCGACCTATTTAGAGATGTTTTTGATATTTTTAGGAGGCCATACGTGATCATCTAAAGCTCTGAAATTATAATTTAATTATATTTTAGAATTTTTCTATTTTTAGAAATTGTATATTTTTAGGTCCAGACATCAAATTTAGTTGAATTTCATTTGATAGGTTAATTTTAACATTTAGGATATTTCAAAAGATTTTTAGAGTTGCATATGCTTGCATGTAAAACTTACTATAAATAGCAACGACTAAAAATAGATCTTTTTTTATATTTTAGTCTTTTTTTAAATTTTACATGTAAACTCTAATCTATGAGTTTAGGCTTATTTAAGTATGGTTTGAGTTTGTAATTATTTGAATTCATTAAATACAAATCAATACAAGTTATTTTTTAGAATTTTGATCTATTGGTAATTTTATTGTCTTGATAGTTATTGTTTAGAAGGAAGAAATGAAGGAATCAAAGTTGATGTTCTAGATACTGGAGGTAGTTTAAAACTAGAGGAGTTGATAGATTAGATGAATAGCATGGAGAAATTCTTTAAGTGGAAAACTATGAGAGAAGACAAGAAGCTAAAATTTGTATGCATGTAATCGAAAGGTCATGCAATGATTTGATGGGGTCACCTATAGAAACAGAGACAGAGGAAAGGTAAAGAGAAGACTAATTCATGAAAAAAGATGGAGACGCTAAGGGAGAAATTTATTCTTGTAGATTATGCACAAATCCTATACAAAAGATTCTAAAATTTGAGACAAAAATTTTACAGTATACAAAATTATATAGATGAATTTTATAAGCTTTTTATGCAAGTGGAGCATGATAAAATAGAATAACATATCATTGCAAGGTATGTAAATGGTTTGAAATTTACTATTCAAGATTAATTAAATATGCATAGAATACTTAGCATGGAGGAGGTTTATCAATTAGTTTTGAAGGCAGAAGAAAAACAAAATAGATAGAATTTCAGAAGAATGTCTCTTGGTCCAAGAAGAGTTAGATCCCCTCCAAATAGAGGATGAGGTGGGTTTAATACCACCAAAAGTGGGTCTAATACCAATAGAGGTCAATCATCATGTGGTGCAAAAAGGCAAGATGATAATAGATAAGGGTTTCAATACCAACAAAGAGGAAGAGGATTTTAGAGAGGATGAAGTTATAGTGGTGCGAGAGGGTGGTTTTTGAATCAACATAGATCTTATGTGTGTTATAGATCTGGAGAAGAAGGGCACAAAGTATTTGAGTATCCACACTATCAAGATCAAGAGAGGAGGCAAGATGATCGCCCAAGAGTGAATCTAGTTGATGTTGAGATAGAAGAGTAAAATATTAAAGTTACCCCTGCAAATGTTGGAGAAAATCTCATGATGAAAAGGATAATAATCATTTCAAGGAAGAAACAAGTTAAGAATAAAAAAGGTGGTGATGCATGGCTTTGATCAAATATTTTTTGAATAAAATGTACTTCAGGTGAAAAGGTATACATATTAATTATAAATAGTGGTAGTTGTGAAAATATGGTTTCTAAAGAAATGATAGAGAAACTAAATTTACAATGTGAAAAGTATCTTGATCCTTATCAGATTTCATGCGTAAAGAAAGGGAATGAAGTTACAATAGATTAAAGGGTCTTAATCAAGATCTCTATAGGAAAAACTTTTAATGATAAAATATGGTGTGATGTTATTTCAATTGATGTATGTCATTTGTTACTGAGGAGATCATGGAAATTTGAGAGGGAAGTAATTCATTACAAAACAAAGAACACGTACACTTTTTGAAAAGGTGCTACAAAGGTAGTTTTGTTACCTCTTAAAGAGGAAGAGAAGATAGAAATCATGTTCTCTACTAAATTTATCTAATATATGAAGGTATTAGGTTGTTTTTATGCATTAGTATCAAATAATAAGGATGCATAAATAGTGCTAATACTAAAAAAATAGTAAATTTTTTGAAAGAATATGCAGATGTTATGTTTGATGTGTTACCATATGGTTTACCACCAAAGAGTGATATTCAACATCACATTGATTTCATTCTAAGATCAATTATACCAAATCAAGTAGGTTATAGGATGAGTCTAACAAAATATACAAAATTAAATAAATAGGGTGCTGAATTGCTAAGAAAGAAGGTAATAAGAGAGTATGAGTTTGTGTGCAACACCAACATTACTAACTCCAAAGAAAGATGGAGGATGGAGAATGCGTGTGGAATGTAGAGAAATTAATAAAATTAAAATCAAGTATAGGTTTCACATACCTCATTTAGATGATATGATGGATGTGCTTGCATGAGCAAAATATTTTACTGAGATTGATCTAAGGAGTGGTTATTATTAGATTCGAATTCATGAAGGAGATGAGTGGAAATCTAGATTTAATACTAGGAATGACTTATATGAATGGATGGCAATGCCATTTAGATTATCTAATGCACCTATCACATTTATGAGGATGATGAATACAGTGCTACGAGAATATATTGATAATTTTGTGTTTATTTATTTTGATGATATTTTGATATTCAATAAGACTAAAGAAGAAAACGTACAACCTCTGAGAATGGTACTAAATTTGTTATGAAAGGAGAAGTTGTTTGTAAATTTAAAGAAGTGTATATTTATACAGAACAATTTGGTATTTTTAAGAATTGTAGTTTCAACAGATGGTGTGAAAATGGATGAAGAAAAGATAAAAGAAATTGTTGAGTGGCCTATTCCAAGAAGTATTACAGAGGTAAGAAATTTCCATGGTCTAGTAATTTTGTACAAAAATATTATTAAAAATTTTAGTAGTATTGTGGCACCAATGACAAATTGCGTGAGAGGGAAGGAATTTGCATGGGCTAGAGAAGCTAAAAAAACTTTGAATTTTTTCAAGAAGAAGATTATGAAAAGATCAATTTTAACATTACCAAATTTTAACAAAATATTTCAGGTTGATTGTGATGCTTCATTTGTGAGAATTGTTAAGTCAATAAGGAAAACCAATAACATATTTTAGTGAGAAGTTGAATGAGGTAAGAACAAAGTATTTTACTTATGATGTTGAACTTTATGTAATTATATAATCATTAAGACATTGAAGGCATTACTTGATACCTGAGTTTATCCTATTTACAGATTATGAGGCTTTAAAGTATGTGAATAGATAAAAGAAGTTGAATAGTAGGCATGCAAAGTGGGTTTCTTTCGTGCAGGGGTATACATTTTTGTTGAAACATAAATTAAGAAAATAGAATCAGGTAGCCGATGCATTACATAGGGGAGTAACATTATTAACTACTATGGTGATTGAAGTAGTTGGATTTGGACATATCAAAGAATTATATGATACTGATCCATATTTTGGCAAGGTAGTTGAGTAGTGAAAGAATCCATTAACAGGGGGGATAAATGTTATTCATGATAAGTATCTTATATAGGAAAGTTATCTCTTCAAAGGAAAACAATTATGCATTCTATTTGGGTCTCTATGAAATAATATAATAAGAGAATTATATAGTGGTGGTTTGGCTAGACATTTTGATAAGATAAAATAATTTTGGTGGAGAAAAAATATATTTGGCCAAAGATGAAGAGAGATGTGACAAAATATGTTTCAAGGTGCATGATATATCAGGTGGATAAAGGGCATACACAAAATATTGGACTATAATTTCCATTACCAGTTTTAAAAAGACCATAAACAAATTTGAGTATGGTCTTTGTATTGGGATTGTCAAACACACATAGAGGTAATGATTCAATTTTTTTTATTATAGACAATTTTTTTAAAATGGTTCATTTTATTGTATGTAAGAAAACCAATGATGCCACTAGTGTTGCAAAATTATTTTTTAAAGATATTGTGAGATTGCACGGTGTTCCAAAAACTATTACTTTAGATATGGACACAAAATTTCTAAGTCATTTTTAGAAGAATTTATGGAATAAGATTGGTACTGAGCTACAATTTAGTAGTGCATATCACCCACAAATAGATTGATAGACATAAGTTATGAGTAGGAGCTTGGAAAATTTATTGAGATGCATAGTGAGAGAGAAGCCCAAGTAATAAGACTTGGATTTACCACAAGTTAAATTTGCATATAATAGTTTAGTGAATAGATCAACAGAAAAATCACATTTTTAATTTATTTATAAGAAAAATTCTATGGTTATTTTAGATTTGGTATAATTATTGATTATAGATCGAATTAGTGATGATGTAGAAGTAATTTTAGAGCATATGCAACAGTTGCAAGGAGTAAGAAGAAAGTTGTAGGAAAGTAATCAAAAATATAAAGCAACAACAGATATTATAAGATCAAAGGTATTTGAATAAAAAGAGTTAGTAATGGTTTATTTGAGAAAATAAAGATTTCAAAAGGCACACATAACAAGTTAAAGTATAATAAAATTGGACCATGCAGATTTGTGAAGAAAATCAATGACAATGCTTATCTTACCACAAAATTTTGATATATCTCTAGTATTTAATATTTCATATTTATATGAATGCCATGGATAATATGGTGAAGATGATGAAGTAAATTGACAGAATCATGTTGCAAAGAAAATAAAGAAAAGATAGTGTAGGTTTTGGATATGAAGACAGTGAGTATAAGGTAAGGGAATTATAACAAGTATCTAATATAGTGTGAAGGATTATAGAAAGAATACAATACTTGGATTATAGAATGGGAGCTGAAGAAGATTGATAAATAAAAATGGGAGCATTATAATCATGGCAACTTGCAGGGGATGAGTTGTTTTTAACTAGAGGAGAACAATGCAAAAAAATAGGCCAACCTTCTAGAGGTCATAACTTTTGACCTGTAGCTCCGCTTGAGCTCTTCCATATGCCAAAACAATCATCTCGAAAAGATAGTTGCCATCCTAGGTAGTTATAACTACATAGGAATGTTTTTTAATATTTTTTAGAGGTCATATGTGATCATCTGAGGGTTCTAAAGTGTAATTTAATTTTTTTCAAAGATTTTTTATTTTTAAAAATTGTATATTTTTAGGTCCAGACATCAACTTCAATTGAATTTCGTTTGATAGGTTAATTTTAACATTTAAGATATTTTGAGAGATTTTTAAATCCATGTGTGCTTACATGTTAAACTTACTATAAATAGTAGTTTCTTAAAATAAACTTTTTTTTATTTTAATTTTTTTAAAATTTTGCATGTAAACTCTAATTTATGAGTTGAGGTTTATTTAAGTATGGTTTGGGTTTGTAATTATTTGAAGTCATTCAATATGAATCAATACAAGTTATTGTTTGGAATCTTGGCCTATTGGTAGTTTATTGTCTTGAAAGTTTTCAATTTCATTAGGAAGACGAGCATTTGTTAGAAAATGAGCATCAATGGCACCTTTCGATGGGAATTGATGTAAATTTATGCAATAAATCAATGATCTTGTCAAAAAATCAATCAAAATGAGGTTTGAGGAAAGAGTAAATATGCCTATAGCAATGGAATCTTCCCTTGTAAAATGGGAAATTACTTCTCCAAATCATTTTGTGTTTAGTAAAAATGAAAATCTAGGGTATAGGCACTAGAGTTTTAAGCCTTAGGGAGTCTTCAAACTCATTTACCATTGGATCTTAGAATCATTTTTATAAAGTGTCCTAATAATAAGGTGTTCTAAGAAGTGCTGATAACTAATTAAAATATGAAAGATAGTCAAGTTTGCGTGAATAGGTCAATCCCTAAAACAAAGATCAAAATCAAGACATCACATACTATCAATCTAAACCTAGACAATATTACTCAAATAACTAGAGTAAGGAAGTCTAACATGATAAAATTACAAAATTAATCTTAGGGAACTCAGATGTGAGGTGATAAGTATAGAGGATTTCCCATCTAGTAGTAGGGATGTTCCCTGCACAAAGATCTCATGAAGTCATATGAGTGGTAATATTAGAGGACTAAAATCCTTTGACAAAGGTCACTTAATAAGTAACTCTTATAATAATGGAACCTTGATATTTAATTATTATAAGATACTAAAGTGGAAAGGACACAATTAGAAAAGATGTTCAAGCGTCGATGACATGCAAGTAAAATGGTAGTTATAGATGTTATTGGATGTTTTGGATGATTAGTTGTATGTTGGAATCCCACATTTTAAAGGTATGGTTATTTATCAAAACCATTATGATAGTCTTGAAGCCTTTAAATTATATCTATATTTAATTACTTCTAATGTGTATGGCATGATAGGAATAGATGAATAATATGATTGATGGAAGAATTTAGGGAATATTATGAATTTCTATCATGGATCAAGTGTATTAAACATAGACT
>JARHVA010005842.1:1057500-1081670 GCA_037957365.1 Torreya grandis
GTAAAGATTTATTGTGAGACTACCATTTGAATGTAAACCTTGCATGTGGGAGAGAGAGAGAGAGACCACAAAGACTAAAGATGAATTTTTAAAAAGTACAACTAGATGAGTCTAAGTGGCTTGTATACTATTATGAGTGACCCAATATCAAATTTAATTTTAATTGGTAATAAAATTATAATTCAAAATATTCTCCAATCACTTAGATGAGATTAAGAGTTAAATATAAGGTTAAGGTCTCCTCATGCTGATCTTAGGCCTATTTCACATGTAGAATTATTCACACAAACTTTACATTTGGGAATTTTTATAACTAAGGTTGAGGTTATGGAACTATGTTTAAGTTTTCCCCTCAATTTCAGCAAATGATTTTTGATCTCATTAGTCACATATTAATTTATTTTTTAGTGGCCTCATTTTTATATGACATCCTGATAGTCATCAAGGAGATAATCCATCTATTAATGGGAGTTTTTGGCTTAAGCCTCCTATTTTGATAAATTTTATTTTTTAATAGAAAATTAATTCCAAGGAAAAATAAGCACAAAGACCCTATCCTTGTTTATTTCCTTTTTCCTATTTATTGTAACAATGCATTTATTTCAATTTACAGAATGTACGTGTTATTAGAAAGATTTACATTCAAGATGAAAGTAGGGAGTAAAAAATATCAATCATAGTCTTACTCACTAATATACAAATCCCTTTGGTTGAGCTTTATCATTTTCTAAACTAGTCCAATGTTGATAACTATATAAGCTACCACATTATAGGTATAAGTATTGCATTCCCTTGTTCACAGAGATAAAAGAGATTCATTGAGGCATTTAGCATGATAAATTAAACAATCTATTTGATCCATTTTAAATATTCTATACCTAACATTGATCTAGTGAATTAAATACATCCTAATAGGAATCAGTAATTAACTCAACTATCCTACAATATCAAATTTGTAATGCATTAAAAATTTAATCTAAATTATGTCATCAATTTTATTTTTAGTTTATTATTGAATAAGTAAAGAAAATATGAGAGTTAGAATGTACACATCAAGTGCTTAAATATTATTTTATTTATCCACTATTTTGGCTAGACTTGACATGATCACAATGAGATACCAATTGATGATATATATTTGGTGTTGTATTCCACTCGCCCACCCTCGCTACATTTCCATGGAGTTCATAAGATGAAATTGGTAAATTCATCTTTATTTTTGGTCCATCGAGACCCATTTAAAATCACCACCATCTAATTTGATTTCCACTAATGAATGACCCCCATGTGAGGGTCTCTTTTCAAATGGGTACAATTTAATTATGATGCCATGGAATATTTTGATATTTTTATTGATTTTAGCCATAGTTTATTTTACTTGATATTATTAATCATTATAGTTTAGATGATCCCCACTAAAAAATGAATCTATGTATTTTACATGTTGCCTTTTATATGTAATTATTTCCTCTCTAAATGTTCCTTATGTTCATTAACTATTGAAACTACTTTAGGATGTCACTTTGTTAGTTTGCCTTCAATGTTTTTTTGACTATAGTGTTATCTTGTGGTTGATTTCTTCCTTTTATCATTTAATTCTTATTGATATAAGGATTACATTATCACTATCCATATTTTTTATTTTACTTTTTGGTAAGTTATTTATTTCTGTTGAGATTCCACCTACTTATTCTGGACCACTTTTTACATTGCACTTGTTGTTCACTGACAATAAAAACAAACTCATGAATTAAACCTAATGCAACTAAGGATTACATAAAACCCAATATATTCACCCAATGGGTGTCTATTTGGTTTATTAGTAATGTTAATTTATTTAATTATCAACTCAAATATGTAATTTTTTCAAGGTATTATGACTATATGTGCAGCACTAGTCACTTTCAAAAGTTAAGGTCTTGAGCATTACATATAGGAAAACACTCTTACAAAAATTAAATGAAATGAATGGAAACCACACTTGTAATAAAAGTATATAGACAATTTTGAGGTTCAATCGATTTCTAAAGTTTTCTCACAGCTACCTAACCTTAACTACACCAAAACTATTGCACTAGTCACCAAAATGATATTTTCAAACTCGTACTTGATATTTTTGTAGAAATCATTGGGATTTTCATTATATGGATGTTAAAAATTCCTTTCTTCATAGTGACCTTGAGTTTACATGGAGTATCCACCACCAAGATTTATTGATGATTATTACTTTGTGTGCAAACTTTGAAATCCATCTTTGGCATCAAATGGGCCCTTCACTCTTAGTATGCCAAGATGGATTCCTTCCTTATTTATATAGGGTTCACTCGATGCCATTTAGATCTAAATGTCTATATCTTATGGTAGGATGATTCAATGATGAAAGATGTTATTCATGATATATTTGGGATTGTTACATTACTTTATTGGGACTCAGATCTCTCAATTTGATTAGGGGTTACTTTTGCACAACCTAAATATGGTCTCGACTTGTTTGCTTAGTTTCACATGGAAAATTATAATCCAACTCAAACACCCTTACTATCTAGAGTCAAGATTGATGTATAATATATTTAACCATTATTTTATGATACCTTATATCAATAACTTGATGAAAACCTTATCTACTTGACACATACCAAACCTTACATATCATATGTAGTGGTTTTGGTCTCCAGATTCATGCAGTAACTCCATGAGCTATAGTGAAAAGTAGTGAAGAGGATTATGCACTACATTTATAGAATACATAGATTTGGGATTCATTATAGAATGGGAATTGACATCGAATTGATTGGCTATACTTACTCATACTAGGCTAATGATATTCAGAATCACAAGTCCACTTCAGGATACATTTTATCTATTGGTTCAAGACCAATTAGTTAGTCAAGGAAGAAGCAAAATGATAATAATTTATCGTCTATTGATGAATAATACAAATGGGTTTTCATTGTTTCAACTAAGTGTATTTGGCTTTAGGTGTTCCTCACAAGTTGTAGCCAATCATTAGGATGGTAGAAAAAGAAAAAGGTCGGTTATAATGTAAATGACCCTCCCAAGAAGACTGAGGGTCAATATATATTTTGAATTAATAAATTAGTGTTATTGTTAAGGGGGAATGTTGAAGTAAATGTGGAGTACGAGTGTTTGGTATAAAATTGACATCAATGAGCACCTTTTAATGGGAATTGCTTAAACTTTATGCAAGAAATGAAATATCTTGTCAAAAAAAATAGAATGAGGTTTGAGGAAAGAGTAAATATGCCTATAAATATGAAGTCTTCCCTTATAAAATGGGTTATTACTTCTCCAAATAATCTTGTGTTTATTAAAAATAAAAATTTAGGGTAGAGGCACTGGAGTTTTAAGCCTTAGGAACTCATCCAACTCAGTTACCATTAGACTTAGAGTAATTTTTAAAAAACACACTACTAGTAAGGTGCTCTAATAAGTTTTGATAACTAATTAAAATATAGATTATAATCAAGTTTGGGTGAACAAGTTAATCCCTAGAACAAAAATCAAAATTATTACATCACATGCTATCAATTTAAACCTAGATAATAGGACTCAACCAACTAGAACAAGAAATTTCAACATGATAAAATTACAAAATTAAGCTCAGGGAACTCTAATGTTGAGTGATTAAAATAGAGGATTATCTAACTAGTGGTAGGGATGTTCCCTCCAAAAATATCTCATGAAATCATATTAGTGTCAATATCAGAGGACTAAACTCCATTGACAAATGTCACTTAATAAATGAATCTTAGAAGAAGGGAACCCTAATATTTAATGATTATAAGATACTAAATTAGAAATGACATAATTGGAGAAGATGTTCAACGGTCGGTAGTGTGCAAGTAAAATGGTAGTTGTAGGCACTATTGGATGTTTTGGGGGATTAGTTTTATGTTGGAATCCCATAATTTCTAAAGGTATGGCTATTTTTAAAAACCATTATGATAGGCTTGAATCTTATAAACTAGATCTATATTTAATTCTTCCAATGTGTATGCTCTAATGGGAATAGTTGAATAATAATATTTTTAGAAGAATTTAGGGAATATCATCAATTACTATCCTCGGATAAAGTGGATTATAAACATAAAATTCAATGAAATTATGAAAGTTAAAGAGAAAAATGGGGGAATTCACTATTCTTTTAGAGTGCCTTGCCTTGGATCTCAATGAATTTAATGCAAAAAAATTGCTAATTTTTGTGGAACTAAAAGAAGGCATTTTCACTTGGATAAATAGAGAAGGGGAATTTGACATTTTTGAGAGGTTAGATAGATTATTTATTAACAAAGAATGGAGTCTAGGTAATATTAAGCTATGTTATGAAATTTTAAAATTTGTTGGCTCAAATCATTGATTGATAAATTTAAATTTTATTATCGACAAAAATCCTAGTTGAATCCCCTAAAAAATAGATTTCATGTGGTTTATGGACTCCTCATTTGAGTAAAAATCAAGTAAGAAGTGGATTATAGAGGTAAGGTGTTGTAAACGATTTATCATATCCAAAAAAAATCAAAAAGTAATTCAAGAAGTGAAAAAATGGAATCAACGAGTCTAGTAATTTTTTCCATATAAAAATATCCCTCTCAATTTAGAGATAGATTAGATACAAAAGTAGACAATGGAAAAAGGGGTAGATGAAAGTTTATTTTTAAAGGAAAAATAAGTGATGACTAAAGTAAAACACTGGCTTTATATGAAATAAGTATCTTTTTCATAAGGAATATCAATAGGGTTGACAAGTTGGCTCTTCTCAATTATGAGATCGTTAAAAAAGAAAAATAAGATAAAACAAATGGGATAGATGTTTTTCAAATACATTTTGGGAAGTGTAGCACCCTACCATTCTACTCCAAAACCAAATATAATTTTTTTATTTTAATTAAAATTAATTGTACTTATGCAAAGCAAATGAGTGCATCAATCAATAAAAACTTCCACTAAAAGTTATTAAAATTCTAAAATGATGATAATGCACCTTCTTCCATAAATAATCCTACTAGATTGCTATGTGTGGTGTTGGTTCCTAGATGTATACCTTTTTTCCTCAGTGTATCTGGGGGAGGGTTTGTCATCAAGAAAGGACTGAATAGATAAAATGACTGAGAGGCACCTACAAAGGGTATGGTTAGCTCCTTCTTACTTTTGGCTCTACCTGAACCAAGGTGAGAGGACTTATGGGGTAGCTTTCTCACATGGAGGGGTTTTACACTTCAATATCCATGGGTATTCTTTGCACAAGGGGTAAATATGACCAAAACATAACCAAGTTTGCACACTTAACCTGTGAAGTGTTATCACATGATGTATATAAATGCTTTATGTCATACACAAGCTACAAAAAATAGATGATAAGATGATTTCAATCTTTATTTTTATTAAATATTCAAAAATAAGGGGTCAATAGAAAGCTGAAGCACTAGGATTTCAAGTACAAATTGTAAACACATTTCAAATATGCAATGTATTATGTGTCTACAAGGAAAATAACACTTATGGTATGCAAAAGGTATGTTAAATGTAGGGTAGGATAGGGTAGGGTAGGATAGTTTGTCAGTTATAGAAAAGGAGGATGGTGTGTTGGTGGCTTTCAAACATTAGGGTTTCTTTCAACATACATGACATTACTATTACAAAGATGTAGGAAAACTAAAATGCACCCCAAGGAAACTACAAGGAAAAATTTGCATCCATTGGTGCCAATAAAATGTAAATGCCTAAATGATCCCTGAAACCCTAGAACATACACTGAAAATAGAGTCTCAAATACCTTATCTTGCTAAATCTATGAACCCAAGATGCCCTAATGAGGTGTTCAATAAAATATTTTCAAATCTCTATGCAAAAAGGGGTTTATAAGTTAGATTTATGCCCAAGATGATAACTAGTATTGAACATAAAGCTAGATATCCAAACAACACAACATGTAAAATATCTCATTACATTTAATTAATAGAGTATAGTAAAGAACCACGTGTATTTTCCATTAACTTGAAATAAAATCTTACATACATCAATGTTTAAAAAAAAAATCATATGGAGAAGCATGGTGGATTTGATCCATGTTGGACAGGGGAGACACATAAAGGTGTTATTATATCTTGCTAATGGTTATACAAGATGCAACCACCTTATCAAGAGAGGAAAAATACACACACAATAGTGAACCCAAAATTTGGAAGAGCCTATATTTGGAGAAGAACAAATACCAAAAACAACCAACAACCTTTGAATAGAAGACAAGCCTTCTATTTATACACATTTTAAACCTTCAATTCTAGGAATAAGAATTAAAACTTGCAAAGGTGCAAAATACCCCTCTAAGTTCTACCAAGATTCTCCTAGCTAGAAAAAAACACCTTCACCATGCCTATAATCTTCATGTATTTACAATAAAAAAGATCCCTCTAACTGTCTCTTCAAGAAATGATGGAGATTTGTAACAAACTTCTTGATTTCTTGGCTGGAAATGCCCCTTACATGAGCTGGTAGAAGAATCTTTGTGGTGGAAAGCCAAACAAACGTTGTCTTCTTATGTAACTGCCTGAATATGTCTTGGACCACCTTCCTACATAGTTGAAACCTCCTACACTTGTAATGATTACTTAGGGATATTCTAGATCCATGGCTATTTGAGTAATCTTTTCTTGGAGTGGCCCACCTAGATCTTGAAAAATTGTAATTTCTCTCCCATGGAAGATCTTAGGAAAATAAATCAAATGAAAATACAATAACTTAGGTTTATTTCATCCTTTTTCCTTTTTGGCTCCAAACTTAAATTTTCACCTTTTACAATTTTACACTTTTACTTTTTTGTAAATTTGTCCTTTTTACAAATTTGCTTTTTTGTAGTTTCTTCCATATTTCTTTTTTAATGCATAAATGCATTATTTTCATTTTGCTCCTTTTAGGGGAATCTTGGTCCTTTTATGCAAATTTTCACCAAGTGAAATTTGCACCAAATGTGAATTTGCACCAAGTGCAATTTGCATGGTGCTTTTCTCATACACATCTCCCTTTATAGCTGGCAAAATCTAGAGATGGGGATACACTTTGCACTTTGCACATTGTGTTGGTCCAAAGTGCAAGTCAACCTCCCATCTCTACCAAATTTCATATTATCCCCGCTCAAGAATTTTTTCAAGGTACATTTTGGGTACCCTACCTTTTTATACAAGGCAATTTACGAATTTGCATTTTACATAGTGCTTTTACCACTAAACTTTCCTAGGAGGCCTAAGGTCTCTTCTAGACATTTTGTTGAAAACTATAAATTGTTTGGATTTTTTAGTTTTACTCCATTATAACTACCCAGTTGTAGTAGATCACCCTATAGAACACAACATTATAGGGGATTTTTCCAAAATTGAGCTCTTTCCTTGACTCACCTCAACACAAAAGTTCTTTTTCTTATGTTGGATTAAATCTAGCAAATCTCTCTTTCAGCTCACTAATTATAGGTGGTTCAACAACTCTATCACTATTCTCAAGTTCCAACTCCTTGCTTAGCCATTACTTGGTTCATAAACCAATCTTTCTCTATTTACACTGTTGGGTGAATATTTTGTCAACCAGCTATCTGATTGAGCAAAATAGGTCTTATCAACCACAACATAGGGAGATTGGTCATCCAGATGTGTAGGTTTACCACATCAAAAGGGGAAAAATCTCTCCTCTCATCAAGGGGAGGTTCCTTATTAAATATGAGGGATATATATACTATAAATATAAGCAAAAAATAACACTCAAGGGTAGAATAAACTATCCATCTCTCTTTTTTAGAGATGATGCTTATAGATCAAAGGAGAAATCCTAGGTGATTGGTGAAGGTACTTCTCTTCTTTTAGGAGTAACATTTAGCCAAGATCTAGATCCCTTCTTAGATAGTAGAAATCTTGATGAAATGAAAGAAGGCACTTCTCTTCTTTCAGAAGTGCTTGTTCTTGCAAACAACAAGAATCTTTCAAGTAGGATAAGTAACCAGTAATTGGGGTACAAAGTAACCGGCAATCTAAGATGTAGCACAAAGTCTCCACCTTGACTGCCCAAGAGTGAGGTACGAAGAACAATGGGGGCACAAATTCATCCCAAGGTCCTTTACACAAAAATAGAAAGAAAACACAATAAAGGTAATTATGGGGGCACAAAGTCTCTCCACAGTTGGCTTCAGGACACCTTCCCAATTACTTCCACTAGTTCTACTTGCCAAATTAAATAAACAAGAACACATTTATAAGACAGACATAAGAACAATCTTCTAAAATGATATAAGCTATAAAAGCACAAAGTCTGTAAACAATTTACTTTCTCATTCAGATAAAATGATATGAACAACAATCTGAGCTCAAAGTCTTAGTATTCACCTTTCAATTTGGGTAGAGTTTTGCTTCTATATTGGGAAGATCTCCCTTGTAACAAATGAGAGATTAAAATAAATAGCACTCCAAGAAAGACTTGGGTGCTTGTTTTCATGAGAAAGGCCCATGCTAAATTGAATGCCTTCAATGCGCCTTCAGTTCTGTCTGGAGGGACCATGCTGGGAACAGTGCATTTCCATAACTATGGTGTGTCCATTCCTCTAATATGTCTCTTCCTTAGTATGGACTATCTGGTCAATTTCCTGATGTCTATGCATTTGTCCCTTTGCCTTTACTTCATGGAAGAAAAATAGGCCACATCCTTGATTTGGTGTGCTTGGGAGTCTGCTTGATCCACTGTTTCACCTACTGGAAATAACTCCCTTGAAGATATTTTAGCCTTTCCCTCTTTCTGATATGATTTGATCCCTTAGGCTATCTTTTCCATTTCTAGTTTTGTCTTTTCTTGGCATTTGAGCTCTCAGGGCTATATCTTCAGTTTTACTGGCTCTTTACGCTCTTCTAGCAACGGTTCTTCCCTTTAGCATTTTGGCCTTTGAATGAATTCAAGCCCATCATCCTCCTTAGCAATTCATTCGTGTCTTTCCCATTTTATTTGGCCACTTTCCACTGATCTTAGCAAGTAACACGTGGCATTTTCTACTTTTGAGAGTCCTATAGAAGATGACATGTGGCAGCATCTGCTTACTTTATCAACTCACCCAGGACCCACCATAGTCTTTATGAAATGAAAGGGAGAGACCGTGGATGTTGACACTTGGCGAATTTCATCAAGCTTTTCAAGGGACACATGGCATGTTCCACCTAATCTTGCAATCACATGGATGATGACACTTGGAGCATTTCACTCTCGGGCTTTTTCCTTTCAGACATTCCTTTGGTTGGGCTTATTTTCTTCAGAAAAAAATCTGAAGGAATTCCTTCAGGCTTTGCCTTAGTCATTTTCCCATGGAAAATACTTTTGAAATAATTCTAACAGTTCTTTCACTTAATAATTTTCTTCAGACAAAAATTCTGAAGGAAATGTTCCCTATCGGCCTTTGAACAAATCCGAAGGAATTATATCTTTTCAGTCAATCGCTTGGTTCTTCCTTTAAGTTATGTGCTTTATTTGAATTTTAATGGATATTCCCTTACTTTAAATTTGATGTTTGCAGGGCTATCAATGGTCGCTAGCTGCTTAAACCATGTTGAACCTTAAAACTTTGAACCCACTAAAAGTATATTGGTTCAATGGTTCATCGGTTCATTCTGTCTCTTTTGTTCCATCGCTTCCTGGTTCAATCGCTTTCCCGCTCCTTGGTTGAACCATCTATTGAACCACCTTTTTTTTGCTTGTTTCCTTGACTGAGGCTGCCTTTGAACCTTTGAACCCATGAACTATTGAACTTTGAACTCTTTCAGTACAAGGTTCAATCGGTTCATTGGTTCATCCTTTGTCTGTCACTTCTTTGTTCTTTCTAAGCTCTTTGATCTTCATTGCACTGGTTAAACCTTTAAACATGTGAGCTCATTGAACCTTTTGGTTCAAGGTTCAATGGTTCAATTGGTTCATTCTTTTTATTTGGATAAGTCCTTTTGATCTTTTGATCTAAGTGCGTCGAACCAATTGGTCGTTGAACCCATTGAATCGTTGAACCAAAGTGGTTTGAGGTTCAGCGGTTCAAGCCTTTGTTTTTCGTTAAGTGTTCGAGGCCATGGAACTTTGAAGTGGTTCAACTTTGAAATTTGACAAGTGCACTCAACTCTTGCTAATGACATTGAACCTTGAACCCATTGAACCCTTGAACCTTTTTAGTTTAAGGTTCAACGGTTCAATGGTTCAATGGTGCTTAAAAGCTTGCTAATTGAATTCTTTTGATTGAACCAAGGTATCGAGCCAATCTTAGGAATGACTAAGTGTTGGAAACTTGTTCTTTTGATTGAACTCACATGTAGAAGCCTTTAAACTTGTTGAACCCTTAACTGAAAAAGCTTGAAAAATGAGGAAATTGAATGCTCAAAACAAATTATGAAAAGGGAAGAGATGATTTTGGTTTGGTGAACCAAAATAGTTCATAAGTTGTCCCAAAGATGTCACTCATTTTTGGGGACAACTGGCTCCAGTTGGGGAACTTCCTTCAGTTGAAACTTGGAACATCTAAGGGGAGTATAAACCAGAATCTCCAGTGCCTTGAAGTATGCCATTAGGCTATGGAGTCATGCTACCCAAAAAAGAAAGGCACCAAAAATGAAAATGAAAAGCACAAAACATAACTAAAGACTATACAAATATACATATGTAAAGTTGATCTTATCTGATGCCTCAAGATTTGAAGCACTTCAAATGCCACCCACTATGAGATAGTGAAAATGGCGTTCTATCTTGATAAACCAGCAGGAAACCATTTTGTCCCCAGAATCGGTGACAGGGGAATGGAACTCTCCACCAGGAATCACATTTTTTGTGCACTCCTTTTGGTTCTCTCTCTTCTTGCTCCATGGCAAGATGTGGTCTTCAATCTAAAAACCGTAACTCCTTGCTCTCTTGGTGAAGAGTTCCTTTTGCTGACTTTGGAGTACAACAGTATGGTCCACTACCATAGCTTGTTGCTCTGTTGGTTCAGTCCAGCACATGTTTTGATTGTCAGCATCAAACTCCTAACAAACCACTAGCTTGGCATCTCCTTTGGTGTGAAGGAGTTTGACATCTTGGTCTTGAGAAGCCTTCAATCTGAGCAACATAGATTCACATTCAGTGGTGTTATTGGTGTTGCTGAATTACAACTTGCATGAAGGAAAAATATCTCCTTGAGGAGATATAAACATAGTCCCATCTCTAGCATTGGTAGAAGAATTGTTGCCATCGGATTCCATGATCCAAACATCATCAAAAAATGATCTTCTATTATATTTCTCTTTATTGGAAGTGGAAGATGCTTTTTTATCTGTATTGTGCCCTACCAATTCTTTTGATGTCTTGTTTGAATCAATTTTTGGATTGCCAACTACAGGACTTTCATCTACAAAAACATGAACATCCTCTATGGACAAAAAATAATTACCCTTTCTTGAAGACTCAAATAGAATCTAAGCTTCAGCTGTTGATGTCTGAGTGATTGGGATGGGCATGTTCCTTGGGGGATCATGAATTACCTTTCTAATATCTTGTCCTGCAGGGATGACTGTATTCTTCACACACTCTACCAACCTGTCCAACTGCTTAGGGTTGGCTTGTAGGAATTCAAATTCAGTCATTTGAATTTTGGTTTTCTTGACATTGTTAATTATGTCAAATGACTGAAATGGACTATGAAGAGAGGATGGGAGTTCATTCTTTTGGTTTTTAGGGGGGAGGACTGATCTGTGAATTTGAAGTAGAAGGTGTAGGGATGTTTGATATAATTACCTTCTTAGCAATCACCGGGTCCTTTGGCTAGAGAGATAGAGTGGTCCCACATTTAGAAATTGAAATTGATGGTTGAGGTTGCTCCTCTATCTTTTCTTTATCAGCTTGCTAGGTTGACTAGTTCTTGGACCGAGTGAACACAACATATGATCCCTCGACTGCTTCACCTTTACTTTTGGGTTCATCCTGGTAATTCAAGAAACCAATGTGGGAGTCACCAATTGACTCTTCTTGACCCTCTGTGAAGATATCATCATCATTTTCTTGATCAAACTCAAGTTGGAAAGGGAAATCATGTTTAGTTTCTAGATATCCAACTGCTGAGTTAGTTGGAGGCGCTTTAAGGGCAAGGTTCCTCTATGGGGGAGGAAGATGATTTGGCTGCCCTTGATTCCTGGTAGCATTGCCTTGATATAGCTGATTCTAAAATGTCCTCGGTATAACCCAATTAGGAGGAGTAGACATACCTTGGGCTATTTACCTTTTTAAGGCTACCTGTTTATTTGCCAGCTTTTGCACCATTTGATTATTGGTGGCTGTAGATGAATTCTTAAAAGATGAAGAAGATTTAGCTCTTTTTGGGTCTCTCCTTATCTTTCTTGACAAGATAAGGTCATCTTCTACCTCAGTAGCCAAGTCCTGAGCAGCAATAAGGTCTATGTGTTTAGCCCGTCTCAACAAAAAACTCACTTCAAGAAGCTATGAGTTGATGAAGAAACACTTGAGATTCTCAAGTGTCAGCTAGGTGATCATGGGAATCCTATTCCTCAGCTTGTCAAACTTGGTAATGAAGTACCTCATAGATTCATGGGGCCCATTCTTCATCTGTGTGAGTTGGTCCAGCAAGGCATGCGCATCTTCTGCAGGCTTGAACCTTGTTTCAAACTTGGCTTTAAGTGTGTCCCAGTTAGTTACTGATCTAGCTTGCAAATGATAGAACCAGTTTGCAACAGCACCTTGTAGTGTTTCCATGAAGAGCCTGACTGCCATGTCTTCAAATTTTACCCTTATTATGCCACAGGATATGCTGAAGGCTACAATGTGTTCATCAGGGTGAACTCTCCCATCACCAAAGAATTTGGGGAAGTTTTTTTTTGAGTTGTGTGGAAGTTCATGCAGAGGTAGAGTAAGATTTAGTGGAATGAATGAGTTACCCCAGGGGCCTTGAACTGCCATGATGGGATCATGAAAAAGAGGATAACAAATCTGGGTGGCATATGGATAGGCAAAGCTCTGCTAACATCAAAAAAAGTAGTTCTACCTTGGACTCTCTAGCTTCTTATATAGCGTGGAGTTACTAGATTGTAGAACAAAAATGGGAAAGAATTTTCCCTACTTTAGCTTAAATCTTGAGGCTTCAAACTGTGCGTTCTATCCCAGTGGCTCTAGTTTTGCAGACCAGATAATATAATGGAGATGGAGGAAGATGGTAAGGCTATAATGATAATGGGTAAGACATAGAATGAAATTGCCAGAGTCTATAATGGATAAGGGTAGGGACTACTTCAATCTAAAACTTGAGGATTCAAACTACACGTTCATCCCCAGTAGAGTCACCAAAAACTATTGGGTGAATATTTTGTCAACCAGCTGTCTGATTGAGCAAAATAGGTCTTATCAACCATAGCATATGGAGATTGGTCATCTAGATGTGTGGGTTTACCACATCAAAAGGGGTAAAATCTCTCCTCTCATCAAGGGGAGGTTCCTTATTAAATATGAGGGAGCTATATACTATAAATATAAGCAAAAAATAACACTCAGGGGTAGAATAAACCATCCATCTCTCTTTTTTTAGAGATGATGCTCATAGATCAAAGGAGAAGTCTTGGGTGATTGGTGAAGGTACTTATCTTTTTTCAGGAGTAACATTCAGCCAAGAGCTAGATCCCTTCCTAGATAGTAGAAATCCTGGTGAAATGACAAAAGGCACGTCTCTTCTTTCAAAAGTGCTTATTCTTGCAATAAGAATATTTCAGGTAGGATAAGTAACTAGAAACTAGGGTGCAGAGTAACTAGCAATCTAAGATGTAGCACAAAGTCTCCACCTTGAATTCCCAAGAGTGAGGTACAAAGAACAATGGGGGCACAAAGTTGTCCCAAGGTCCTTTACATGGAAACAAAAAGAAAATACACTAAAGGCAATTGTGGGGACACAAAGTCTCTCCACAGTTGGCTTTAGGACACCTTCCTGATTACTTCCACTAGTTTTGCTTGCCAACTTAAATAAACAAGAACAAATTTAGAAGATAGACATAAGAACAATATCCTAAAATTATACAAGTTATAACAACACAAAGTCTGCAAACAACTTGCTTTCTCATTCAGATAAAATGATATGAACAACAATCTCAGCTCAATGTCTTAGTATTCACCTTTCAATTTGGGCAGAGTTTTGCTTCTGTATTGGGAAGATCTCCCTTGTAACAAATGAGAGATTACAATATATATCACTCCAAGAAAGACTTGGGTGCTTGTTTTCATGAAAAAGGCCCATGCTAAATTGAATGCCTTCAATGTGCCTTCAGTTCTGTCTGGAGGGACCATGCTTGGAACAGTGCATTGCCATAACTATGGCATGTCCATTCCTCTAATATGTCTCTTCCTTAGTATGGACTGTCTGGTCCTTTTCCTGATGTCTCATAGTTGTCCCTTTGCCTTTACTTCATGGAAGAAAAATAGGCCACGTCCTTGATTTGGCATGCTCAGGAGTCTACTTGATCCACTATTTCACCTACTGAAAATAACTCCCTTGAAGATATTTTGGCCTTTCCCTCTTTCTACTATGATTTGAGCCCTTGAGATATCTTTTCCCTTTCTATTTTTGTCTTTTCTTGGCATTTGAGCTCTCATGGCTATATCCTCGGCTTTGTTGGCTCTTTACGCTCTTCCAGCAGCAGTTCTTCCCTTTGGTGTTTCGGCCTTTGAATGCATTCAAGCCCATCATCCTCCTTATCAATTCCTTCATGTCTTTCCCACTTGCTTTGGCTGCTTTCCAATGATCTCAAAAAGTGACACGTGGCATTTTCTACTTTTGAGAGTCTTACAGAAGATGACACGTGGCAGCATCCACTTATTTTATCAACTCACCTGGGACCCGCCACAATATTTATGAAATGAAAGGGAGAGACCATAGATGTTGACACTTGGTAGATTTTGTTGACCTTTTCAAGGGACACGTGGCATGTTGTGCATAATCTAGCAATCACACGGATGATGACACTTGGAGCGCTCCACTCTTGGGCTTTTTCCTTTCGGCCATTCCTTTGGTCGGGCTTATTTCCTTCAAACAAAAACCTGAAGGAATTCCTTCGGGCTTTGCCTTAGTCATTTCCCCATGGAAAATACTTCTGAAATAATTCTAACAGCGCTTTCACTTAATAATTTCTTTTGGATAAAAAGTCTGAAGGAAATGTTCCCTGTCGGCCTTTGAACAAATCCGAAGGAATTCTATCTTTTCGATCAGTCGCTTGGTTCTTACTTTAAGTTCTATGTTTTATTTGAATTTCAACAAATATTCCCTTACTTTAAATTTGACGTTAGCGAGGTTATCAATGGTCGCTAGCTACTTGAACCATGTTGAACCTTAAACCTTTGAACCCACTAAAAGTACATTGGTTCATCGGTTCATCCTGTCCCTTTTATTCCATCGCTTTCTCGCTCCTTGGTTGAACCACTTGTTTTTTGCTTCTTTCCTTGACTAAGACCGCCTTTGAACCTTTGAACCCATGAACCATTAAACTTTCAACTTTTTCAGTTCAAGGTTCAATCAGGTTATTGGTTCATCCTTTGTCCATCACTTCCTTGTTCTTTCTAAGCTCTTTGATCTTCATCGCACTGGTTGAACCTTTGAACATGTGAGCTCCTTGAACCTTTTGGTTCAAGGTTCAATGGTTTAATCAATTCATTCTTTTTATTTGGCTAAGTACTTTTGATATTTTGAACCAAGTGCGTCGAACCAATTGGTCATTGAACCTGTTGAACCGTTTAACCAAAGTGGTTGAAGGTTCAATGGTTCAAGCCTTTGTTTTTCATTAATTGTTTGAGGCCATGGAAATTTGAAGTGGTTGAACTTTGAACTTTGACGGGTGTGCTCAAATCTTGCTGACGATGTTGAACCTTGAACCCTTGAACCTTTTTGGTTCAAGGTTCAACGGTTCAATGGTTCAATGGTGCTTAGAAGCTTGCTGATTGAATTCTTTTGATTGAACCAAGGTATTGAGCCAATCCTGGGAATGACTAAATGTTGGAAACTTATTATTTTGATTGAACTCACCTATAGAATCCTTTAAACCTGTTGAACCCTTAACTGAAAAATCTTGGAAAATGAGGAAATTGAATGCTCATAACAACTTTTGAAAAGGGAAGAGACGATTTTGGTCTGGCAAACCAAAATAGTTCATAGGTTGTCCCAAATATGTCACTCATTTTTGGGGACAACATACACTATGTATTTGAAATTGAGATATTAAATCTTCTAAAATGCTACAAAAATCAAACAAATATTTTATACAATCAACCCCCTTATCTAGATTCTTGGATTACTTGGATCTCTCAATAGAACTTGATGTCAAACTAACAATATTGAAAAGAGGGTGCATAATTTATAGAAAGCGCATAAATGGTCCCAATGCTATTGCATGGGAGGGAGGAGTGCCAATTTGATGTGACCAGTTGTACAGATTAGTAAATAAATCACTTAAAATAATAGTAAGCATGAAAGAATTAACAAGAATTCTCAGGCTAATCTTGTAACCCTCCATCAAAAATCATATATGAGGGAATGTATTTAAATAATTAGCATTCCATGGACCTAAAATTCTTCTCTAAATCAATGGGTACCCAAGACTATAAAAGCAACTTAAATTGATCATTTGCTAGAATGGCATGCCTCCCATTGTGTCCTTGGTTACCATTCAACCCTATAGTAGGCACGCTCATCAAAATTTACACTCTTTTGGATTTTCTATTCAAGTCCATAGCTCATTGGTTTTTTCTCACTCACTCTCATGTTTATTTTTGTAGAATATGGAAGCATGGGATCACTTTACACATTGCATGTTAAGTTGGTGTAAAGTGCTCAGCTAGTTCTCATCCCCACCAAGTCTCTTATGGTCTTTCTACCATGAAATTTTGCAAGCCTTGTGAGGTGTAGAAGTTATCATGAATTTTACACTTTACACATTGATAGGTGAAAAGTGCACATTGCTTTCCCTATTCCACCAAGTCACTCTATTGCATGGTCTCCTCCTAATCAAAGTGTAGTCAATACTTGCTACCTATGCTATGTCATCTCCATGGACTTCCATCACCAATTTACACTTGTTTTTCCATGTTATACTTCTAGTAGACTTACCCTCCTCCTTTACACCTCTTGGAAAATGTGTTAGTTTTAGGATATAGGAGTAGGATTGCATATTGCACATTCCACCTTTCTTGGTGCAAAGTGCATGCAAGGCTCTACCTTCCACTATTTATACTACCATCTTATTTATCACCATAGGCTTGGAAGTACCAGTTTGCATTTTTTTGTTTGGTGCAGTCAATGGGCTAACTTCCATTGATCTTCTCACTAGGACTCACATATTCACACAAACATTTTACTTGTTAGAACTTGTTTTCCCATTTCACCCTCAACATGGATAGGCTCATTTGTGTCGAGTAATGCATTGGATTCATTTTTATTCCATGTGAGCACTCGACATGGCATGGCTATGCACGGTTACATATGGCTGAATTTTCATGGTGCATTTTAGGGCACTAACACTAGCTTTTTTGGGGGGATGTACACCTCCTATGGGTGTGTAAAGAACCACAAAATACAAGACTAGGTGTCAATCCATTGGGCCATAGAGTCAAGATTTAACAATTTATCAGCAAACACTCATGGGGGTTCATCAAAATATGGTAGATGACAAAAACATATCAGGAGGATTTGAAAATGGTCTCACAACAAAAATAACAAAATAAAACTATATAAGGCCCAAAGCAAAGGGGAAGCAAAGCAACAAAACACTATACAATATGGTACATCTTTCAGACTCAATTAAGGAAATTATTTGGATGCTTGCCATTAACTGGTAGCTCCAGAATTCTTCCATCTCATAATCTTTTGAACTTTTCTAGTTGTTTGATGGCCAAGATGAAGTAAACCCATTTTTGCACTTATTTGAAGGTACTATTGTTAGATTGTAATAGGATGACTCATTGAATTAGATCCTCTTTACATGGTCTCAATTCAAGATAAGACCAAGCTAAAATATTTTGGTGCTCCTTCAAAAATTGTAAATAAACATGCTTCTTAGTTACAATCATGTGAGTACCAAAAAAGAGTGCATCAGGATCAATAATGTAAATTGTGCACTCAATGTACTACTTGAAAGGGAACTGAAAGAATTCATCCTCAGGGGCATAGAAAATAACCCCATCTTCACTGAATGTCATTATCCAAACAACACCTTCACTGTCAAACCTAGTATCAAAAACAACTAGTTGTTCAATAATGTCCACATTCCCAATAAAGTCACCCAATTCTACATCCATGTCCAACACTTATATTAGGGTATACTCTAGATATTTAATTACATCATGATTGGATAACTCAGATGTTTATGTCATACTATCATCACAAGAAAGCTCATATGTTGGGACACATTACCTGTTAAATGCACTCCAAAATTGATCTGTAGTAGTAGCATTCAACATTTTTGTGGAGGCAAAAAATGTACATAGAGAGTCCTAATAATTGAACATCATAATCTCTTTATCACCATTAAACACAAACTCAAGATAATCTGTATCTTCATCATTGGGTTTAGATGTATCACATGGGGGATGTGGAAGAAAGCACTTGTCACACCAATCAATGTCAACATCAAAATTTACAACATTCACCTTGGTATGTAATAACTCATGCACTTCCTTTGTAGCCCCTCTATTCTGACTTGTAACATCATGTGTAGGCTTATGAGGCAACCTCTTCTTATCTCAAGCTATCTTGCAGGACATCTCTTTGATAGTGGATTTCAAAGTCTTAACACTTTCCTCAAGCCTAGTTGTTTCGGTCTATGTCTCTTCTGGATCAACCATCTTTGCATCAACCTACTTGTTCAAGGGCATAAACCCAACCTTTTATTTTTATAAATTTGGATGGACATACATATTTCCAACCATAGGTTTATGGGAGCCTTGTCCCTCAAGTAATATGCACCTTTTGTCAAATGCATCATAGTATTTGATCAAGCACACTGTCTCACTAGGCCAAATATTTTTAGGGAACCACATCATGGTCTTGTTGAACTATGTATTGAATTCCCACACACACTCGTTAAGCTTTGTCTTGATCTTTTCAAACTCATCTAAAAGAAACCTAGGATGAATTATATCACCATACTAAATCCTAAAAACATTCAACATCTCTTCCCATGAATCAATACATCCATAGGGAAGGGAATTGAACCATTCATGAGTGTCTTCCTCTAGCATGTGCAAAAACAATTTAATGCACACATCTTCATGCTCATCCTCATAGTCTTCAATGATATTTGAAAATACCTCAAAAGTTGGTCACCACTAACTACATTTTTCCCTTGTAATCTTGGAAGGCATTTCCTAACTTTATTTGGTACTTCATTAGGATAACCCTCCATGTCTTTAAAACTAATTGGTCTAAATCTGGGAATTCTAAATACAGGATGCTCATTTTCACCTTGATCCCTATGTATCATGATTGGTTCAATGGTAGGCTCAAGAATAAATGGCAAAGGGATGTGCGGGGGTAAATGAGGTGGATTTGTAGGATCAAACTTAGGAGGGGATTCAGCTTATTAAGAAGGAATTGGATAATAAATGGGGTTGTAAGGTTATGAATCACTAGAAAATCCATGATCAAAAGAATTTTGATAATATTTAGCAATAGGAATTTCATCAAATAGAAACTCAAGATTACCAAAATTTTGATAGCCTAAGAAATCTCTAGCAGCTACACTTAGTTCTTCAATAGGCCTCTAAACTTGTCTCCTTCTTCTTAGATGAACACTTAGGGGGAAAGACAATTTTCCTAGATGAATCATCTTTGAAGGCTGACCTTATTATTTTTATATTTTCAAGTAAGAGAACTCTCAAAGCTAAAGATATTGAAAATGGGCACTGATCTTTCTTTGAAACCAGATGATGTTTCAAAGTCACCACTAAAAGTAGAGTTCTATAATATAACCATTTACAAACTTATAGTGATACATACTGAAACCATATCATGCTAAATTTAGTGATGATATATAAAAGAAAATAAAATGAACTTTTAAGATTCATGTTTAGCAAGGAGAAGCCTCCTCAAAACATGAAAAACTCATAACTCTTTACAATAAATTCAGTAGATGTCAAATTATTAAACCTCAAATCTTGGCATGTCCCTAATGGAGTGTTACAATTTTGATGGTAACCATAGTCCCAATGTGATAAAAATAATAGCAGATAACTTGATCATACAAATTAATTACAACTTCTACTCTAGCTCTTTGCAAGAGTCCTCGACAACACAAGTGCCATGGGTGTCTTTCTATCCCCAAAAATGACACCATAAGAGTTTTAGTTCCCAATTGTACACCTATTTCACTCATCTTTATACACTTAAATAAAATGGAAAAAAAATATGAGAAACATTCTAAAATGTCTTTGTATTCTATGGAGGGTTTGGTATCAAGAATGGACATAATAGAGAAAATGATTGAGAGACACCTATACAGGGTATGGTTAGCTCCCTACTAGTTTTCGCCTTGCTTGAACCGAGGTGAGAGGACCTATGGAGTAGCTTTCTCACATGGAAGGGTTTTACACTTCAATCTCCATGGGGATTCTTTGCACAAGGGGGAAATATGACCAAAACATAAACAAGTTTGCACACTTCACCCATGAAGGGTTATCACATGAAGTTCATATATGCTTTATGTCATACATAATCTACTAAAGATAGATGACAAGATGAATATAATCTGAATTTTTATTAAATATTCAACAATAGGGGGTCAATGTAAAGTTTTATCACTAGAATTTCAAACACAAATTTCAATCACATTTCTAATATGCACGGTCTTATGTGTCTGCAAGGAAAATAAAACTTATGGTAAAGGGTGTGTTAAATGCAGGGTAGGACAGGGTAAGATAGTTTTTTAGTTATAAAAAAGGAGGGTGGTGTGCTGGTGGTTTTTAAACATTAGGGTTTATTTCAACATACATGACATGAGATATTACAAAGATGTAGGAAAACTAAAATGTAAGCCAAGGAAACTGCAAGGAGAAATTTGCATCCATTGGTGCTAACACAATGCAAATGCCCAGATGATCCCTAAAACCCTAGAACATACAATAAAAGTAGAGTCTCAAATACCTTCTACTAAATATATGAAACCAAGATGCCCTAATGAGGTGTTCAACAAAATATTTTCAAATCTCTATGTAAAAAAGGGTTTATAAACTAGATTTATGCCCAAGATGATAACCAGTAATAAACACAAAACTAGATATCCAATCGACACAACATGTAAAAGATCTCATTGTATTTCATTAACAAAGTATAGTAAATAACCACATGTATTTTCCATTAACTTGAAATAAAATTTTACATACATCAATGTTTCAAAATGTTTCCATGGGGACAAACATGGTGGATTTGCTCCATGTTGGATAGGGGAGACACATAGAGGTGATCTTAGAGCTTGATAATGGTTGTACAATATGCAATAACCTTAGCAAGAGAGGTAAAATACACACACAATAGTGAACCCAAAATTTGGAAGAGCCTATACTTGGAGAAGAATAAAGACCAACAATAACCAACAACCTTTGAATAGAAGACAAACCTTCTATTTTTACACATTTCAAACCTTCAAATCTAGGAATAAGAGTTACAACTTGTAAAGGTGAAAAACACCCCTTTAAGTTTTGCCAAGATTCTCCCAGCTGGAAATAACACCTTCACCATGCCTATAATCTTCATGTGTTTGCAAGAAAAAAGATCCCTCTAATTGACTCTTCAAGAAATGATGAAGATTGCAACAAACTTCTTGATTTCTTGGCTAGAAATGTCCCTTACACGAGATGAGAGAAGAATATTCATGATGTAAAGCCAAACAACTTGTATAACTACCTGAAGATGTCTTGGACCACCTTCTTGCATAGCTAGAACCTCATGCACTTATAATAATTACCTAGGGATATTCTTGATCCATGGCTATTTGAGTAATCTTTCCTTGGAGTGGCCCACCTAGATCTTGAAAACTTGCAATTTCTCTCTCATGGAGGATCTTGGGAAAATAAAGCAAATGAAAATACAATAACTTAGGTTTATTTCACCCTTTTTACTTGTTGGCTCCAAACTTGCATTTTCACCTTTTGTAATTTAGCACTTTTACTTTTTTGCAATTTTACCCTTTTTACAAATTTGCTTTTTTGTAGTTTCCTCCATATTTTTTTTTAATTTCATAAATGCATTATTTTCACTTTTAACCTTTTGGGGGAATCTCAATCCTTTTATACAAATTTGCACCAAGTATAATTCACACCAAAAGCAATTTTGTACCAAGTGCAATTTACACAAAATGTGAATTTGTAATTTGCATAGTGTTTTTTTCACACACATCTCCATTTGCAATTGATAAAATCTAGAGATGGGGATGTACTTTATACTTTTCACATTGTGTTGGTGCAAAGTGTAAGCCAACCTCCCATCTTTGTCAAACTTCATCTTATCCCCTCGAAAGCATTTTTTCAAGGTTCATTTTAGGTACCCTACTTTTTTACATGATACAATTTAAGAATTTGCATTTTTCACAATGATTTTTCCACTAAACTTTCCCAGGGAGCCTAGGGTCTCTTCTAGACCTTTTGTTGAAAATTGCGAATTGTCTGGATTTTTCAGTTTTACTCCATTATAGCTACCCAATTACAATACAACACCCTATAGAACAGAATTTTGTTGGGGATTTTTTCCAAAATAAATCCATTTCTTTGACTCACCTCAACACAAAAGTCCTTTTTCTTATGTTGGATTAAATCCATCAAATCTCTCTTTCAGCTCACCAATTATAGGGGATTCAACAACTCTATTGCTATTCTTAGGTTCTAAATCCTTGCTTATCCATTACTTACTTCAACAACTAGTCTTTATTTGGTTTCACTTTATATTTGAACTTGAGATATTAAATATTCTAAAATGATATAAAAATCAAACACATACTCTATACAATCAAAGCCCTTCACAAGAAGCCTCGATTACTTGGATCTCTCCATAGAACTTGATGCCAAACTAACAATATTGAAGAGAGGGTGCATAATTTCCAGAAAGCACATAAATGGTCCTAACACTACTACATGAAAGGGAGGAGTCCGAATTTGATGTGACCATTTGTACAGAGTAATAAATAGATCACTTAAAATAATAGTAAGCATGAAAGAATCAACAAGAACATATACGAGGGAATGTCTTTGAATAATGAACATTCCATCACCCTTTAACTCTTCTCTAAATCAATGGGTACCTGAGACTATAGAAGTAATTTAAATTTATCATATATTATGCTTACATCTGCTAGACTGGTAGACCTCCCATTGTGTCCTTGGTCACCATTCAAACCTACAACTAGCACACTCATTAAAATTTACACTCTTTTGGATTTTATATTTAAATCCATAGCTCATTATTTTTTTCCCACTCACTCTCATGTTTAGTTTAGTAGAATCTTGAAGCATGGGAGCACTTTGCACATTTCATGCTAAGTTGGTGCAAAGTGTCTGACTAGTTCCCATCCCCACCAAGTCTCTCATTGTATTTTTATCATGTAATTTCCCAAGCCTTGTGAGATGCAAAAGTGTTCATGCACTTTGCACGGTCATAGGTGTAAAGTGCACATTGCTCTCCCTATTCCTCCAAGTCACTCTATTGTGTGGTCTCCTCCTGATCAAAGTGAATTCAACACCTAATACCTCTACCATTTCATCTCCATGGACTTCCATCACCAATTTGCACATATTTTTCCATGCTATACTTATGACAGACCTTACTCTCCTCCTTTGTACCTCTTGCAAAATGTGTTGGTTATAGGGTGTGGGAGTGGGAGTGCATATTGCACATTACGCCTTGATTGGTATAAAGTGTGTGAAAGGCTCTGCTTTCTACCATTTATATTACCATCTTCTTTATCACTGTAGGCTTGGAAGTACCAGTTTGTAATTTTTTGTTTGGTGCATTTGATGGGTTGACTTTCATCAAGCTTCTCACTAGGACCCATGTTTTTCCATGCAAACATTTTACATGCTAGAACTTGTTTTTATATTCCACCCTCCACATGGATAAAATTAGTTTTGTTGAGTGTTGCATTGAATTC